>PVHX01017594.1:0-39487 GCA_004024805.1 Geosciurus inauris | reverse complement strand
AACAAAAACAAAAACAAACAAACAAAAAACAACCCAATCAGTATATGGGCCAAGGAGCTGAACAGAAACTTCTCAGAAGAGGATATACAATCAATCAAAAAACATATGAAAAAATGTTCAACATCTCTAGCAATGAGAGAAATGCAAATCAAAACTAAGATTTCATCTCACGCCAGTCTGAATGGCAATTATCAAGAATCCAAACAAGTGTTGGTGAGGATGTGGAGGAAAAGGCACACTTCTACATTACTGGTGGGACTGCAAATTGGTGCAACCAATCTGGAAAGCAGTATAGAGATTCCTTAGAAAACTTGGAATGGAACCATCATTTGACCCAGCCATCCCATTCCTTGGTTTATACCCAAAGGACTTAAAAACAGCATACTACAGTGCTACAGCCACTTCAATGTTTATAGCAGCGCAATTCACAATAGCTAAACTGTAGAACCAACCTAGATGCCCTTCAATAGATGAATGGATAAAGAAACTGTGGTATATATACACAATGGAATATTACTCCACATTAAAAGAGAATAAAATTTTGGCATTTGCAGGTAAATGGAGGGAGTTGGAGGACATCATGCTAAGAGAAGTAAGCCAATCCCCAAAAACCAAAGGCCGAATGTTTTCTCTGATAAGTGGATGTTGATCCATAATGGGGAGGGGGCATGGGAAGAATGGAGAAACTTTGGTCAAAGGGGAGGGAAAAGAGGGGATGGGACATGGGGGCAGGAAAGATGGTGGAATGCGATGGACAAGGTTCATGCACATATGGTGTAACTCTATATTGTGTACAACCAGAGAAATGAAAAGTTGTGCTCCATTTGTGTACAATGAATCAAAATGCATTCTGCTTTATATAAACCTAATTAGAATAAAAAATAAATAAAAATAAAGGTTCATCTACAACTAAAAAGTATATATTTTAAAAAATGGCACATTTCATTGTCCCAGGTGCAAAAACAAATAGAAAGCAATGTCATAGGGAGTGTATGCTAGGCTATTTTGCAGAAATTCCAGGGAAGACACAGTCAGCGTATGTGCTGACACAGTCAACATCTGTGCTCAGATGTTGAAGGACTTCACCAGGGAAGAGGGAGGAGGTTTTCATGAGCTGCTCCAGGGGACAGAGTTGTAAATGATGGATAGAAATTACAAGGAGGGTGTGCTGGGTTTACTCTAAGAATCAATAACAGAAGAACCTCACTCCTATGAGGTCCACAATGAAAGGATGGCCAACCCATCTTCTCTTACACCCTCTTTTCTTTCTCTTTCTTCCTCAAATAGGCCACACTTGGTTTAGCTGGATTTGTGCATGGAGGTTTGTGCAAGGGGATTTATGTTCCCACCAGGTTGTATTAGGCTCAGAGAGACACCATCTCCTTTCTATTTCACTTAACAACAACAACATTATTATTACAACAACATTATTTATCCATTATAAGCAAGAAAGACATGTAAAAATATAAAAAGGTAACAGTCATATTACATCATCCTTTGTCTATTAATAGTCTGCTGGTGTAAATAGGATTGATAAACTGTTAACTACCATTTCTCAAATCCTCCATTTTCATGGAAAATAAATTATCAAAATTATTAGACAACTCCTAGCATATCATTTAAGGTAAAAATGAATGAATTGTGGGAGTTGCCTGAAATATACAGCTAGAAAAAATGTGATGATAAATATTTGAAAGGGAGATGTTTATACTCTCTTCTCATTTCTCTTTCCTCACCTCCCCTCCCCTTTTCCTATGGCAGCTGAAAGGATGTTAAGCTATAAAACTGCATACTGAAGATATTTTTTTCTAAATAAGACAACATGAAATGAGAGGTAGGGATGTCTACAGTCCTAACGGTGATTAACCATCCAAGAGAGATCCTGCCATCATTTTCAGAGATGTTCCTGCATAAGGCAGTTTTGACAGGATAATAGGATAATAATATATACCAATACTGGTTTTTAATAACAAGTGCCATGTAGACATCTACTTTCTTGGTATTACTTTGCATTATATGTATTTCTTTTGGTTTCAATTTTTTATGAATTTTTTGTTTCTATGTTATCTCTGTGAACTCTCATGTATTATTTTTCCTTAGTGTATTTATTTGAGTTTTGTGCATAAATCTTGTTCTTACCAGTTAGCTATTGTTTTATTGATCCTTTATCTATTTTTCACCTGCTCTTTTTTGGTACCAAGAATTGAACCAGGAAGTGCTAAACCACTGAGCCACATCCCCAGTCATTTTTGTTTTTTGTTTTGAGACAAGGTCTCTTTAAGTTGCTGAGACTGAATTTGAACTTGGAATTATTTTGCCTTGGTCTCTCGAGTTGCTGGGATCACAGGTGTGTGCCACCATGCCCAGTGCTCTATTACTTTTATAGAATAGAAATCTTTTATACTTTTGATCTGTTTTACAATTTTCTGTTAAAAATTAAGTGTAACATTGAACACAAATTACTTTTGTGATCATGCATTAATTATATTTTTAATGCCCACTATTTATTACCATAAATTATTGACATTAATTTATATTTCATTTATTATCTTACTTATTAGCAAGAATGTAAAGGAATTGTTTTTCAGCAAAGTAAGATCTCTTGAGTGAATGGAGAGTAAAATTTCTCCATTCAATATTTATCAGGTCCCTATTCAGAACATTCTGTTGAACCCAGGATGCAAAGAAAGAACCACCAACTCCAATTCTAAATCAAATTAAGCGAGCTTATATTGTGTGCACATTAGCTGTACAGCAGCTGTCTCTCTCTGCAAACAGGGCCAGAGATCAGCAGCCTGGTCCCAGAGCAGAGAAGTTTTTATATCTTAAAGAGTTACAAAAGTAGGGTTTTGTCAAGCATCATACGGAAGCAGATAGCAAATTAATGAACTTACAGTTTAACATTTCTAGGTAGGGAGTAAACTCAGACTTTAACCTTGGCATTTAGGAGGCATCATTGAGATTTTAGGAAGAGTGATTACCCAGTCAAAGCTATCTATTCAAAAAGCCAGGTGCTGAGGGGCTCAAGGAATGAGCGAGAATTCCTAACAAGCTGAACAAAAATGAACTTTTTTTTACGACCTCAGGACGAGATGGCTCCCAAACTTAAAACAGAATTAGACTGGGTCCATCAATTCATAGAAGATTCTCCACATATATGTGGATGTGCCAGACACTGTTCTGATAGCAGGATCAGCAGGAATGAGGCAAGGCAAAATTTTCCCCTTGTGGAGTTTGCATTGTGGGGAGTGAGTGAGAGGGCAAGTGCAAGACAGTTTGTGTTTGTATTTGTTCAGGAAATGGGGAAAGTGAAAAAATGGAAACTGATAAAAATAATTTCACTTGCTGATAGGGATATGCTCCAGGGAATGTCTCAGTAATGCAGCCCGTTAGACTGCTTGTGAAACCTGTTACTCTACCTGTCACCTGGTGTGAGCCCAGGACCTTCCAGAACCTTGTCTTGGGCAGCACCACTTCATTTGCCCCTGACCCAGTGCTTTCGCACTGTCTGCTCCTGCAGGAAACAGACCCAAGAGCTGTCCAGCCATTGCACCCTGCACAGGTACCTCAAACCCTCCCGCCTTCCGGTGGCTTCCAGGGGCTCCTTTCCTCCCACGAGGGCAGCAAGAGGAGGTGCTGCTGCCTTTTCAAAGAGAAGCTCCCACTCAGGGGAGGAGACAGTAAGTGCTCAGGGCGCCTGGAGGTTTGGCACGAAGGCACCTGAAGCACACTGTGCGATGACTCCTGGAGCCTGGCAGAGGCTGAGGTGGTGTGTCAGGAGCTGGACTGTGGCTCTGCCCTGGAAGCCCCAGGGGAGGCTGCGTTTGGCCCTGGGAATGGAAGCATCTGGTTGGATGAGGTGCAGTGCAGGGGCAGGGAGCCCTCCCTGTGGGCCTGTGCTGCAGCCCCCTGGGGGCAGAGCGACTGCAAACGACGCTGGTGTGAGGTGCTCTGGTGAGTAGCAGGACCAGGAGAGTGGGCAGGGTTGAAGGAGTGTGTTTGCATGTAAGGGGCTTCCCAGGCTGCCCTGCTGCCCTGAGCTCTGGCTCTGGAAAATTGTGCCTGATCTCTTGGCATCTGGGACAGAGCCATGTACCAGTGGTGGTGGGTGGGACCCAGTGACTTTCCCAAACTCATTTCAGGGATCTCATTTTCCTTCTCTTCTCTCCAGATGAATGGACAAGAGTTTCTCCCAACTCTAGAAGTAAGTGATTCTTCTGCTCTGACCCATGTAATAAGGGAGACACATTTTCAGAGTCCTGCGCTATGAAATATACATATTTTACGACAAAATTATAGTAGGCTTGATGATCAGGGTCAGAACAAGTCATACAGTTTATAAAATTGTAGTAGCTAAGGGCTCCAAGGCCTTATCAATGTTCACTTTATAGTAAAACCAAATTCAGAAGATTGTGAACACAGCTTAGAACAGGGTGTTAACATCCTAGGGTTCAGGCAGATCCACTGGAACTGAGCTAGGGACTTCATGGTCCTGAAGACTCAACAGATGGCCAGGGTAAGTGGATTCTCCTGGGCTTATGGTCTTCTCCAAAGACTCATAATGCTTTACAGGTTTTGCACAGAGCACTCAGAATGAGGCAGCTCTATCTGGCTTTTCAGACACGCTCTGGGCCTATGTAGGTATTTTGCAGCCTCTCTGTACTTGTCTTTCTTTCTATAAGAGGTCTCTACCATCTTGTCACTACAGAAACTCGGGTTCTCCTTACTGTTTCAGGCACCCCTCTTCAGTCTCCCAGAGAAGCTGTCTACCTAGCATGGAAAGGAAAGGATCCTCCCTGCTCCTGAGACAAGAAGACCCTGGCTATGAGGATACTGAGCTTATTGCCATTTAGTGTCATTTTTTGGAGCAAGCAAATCTGCTGAGAACTCTTTGTGATATTGTTCCCTAAATAAAAGACAATCTGTCTTCTTCATTTCTTCATAGTGTTTACATTTACTTATGATGAAAGGAAATTATTCATAATAAATGACTCCATGCATTATCTTTTCACAGTCTCTTTAAATGTGATATTGTACCTGATATGTAGGTAAAGTGAAAGAACTTTGCCAAAATATAATTCTAGTTATCCTAGTTAAATAACTAGGATCTAATTGTTACTGCTAATATATATATAATATATATGATCTGCACATGAATTTTAATGCCTATTCTAGTTTTGTTTTTTGCCTCAAATAATCATATGTATTTTATTTTTTACTTTCCACTTTTTTCATTGGTGAATTATAGGTGTACATAATGATGGAATTTGTTGTTACATATTAGGGCATGCACACAATATAACAATATAATTTGGCCAATATTACTCCCCAGCACTTCTCCATTCCCTCCTCTCCTCCCAGGTCTTGCTCCCTTTTCTTTACTAATCTCCCTTGGATTTTCATTGGATAACCCCTTTCTTTTAATCATATGTATTTTAAAGAGAGAGGAAAAATAAGGGCTTTCTTTTTTGTTTTTTAATGTTTACTCTTCTAGATCCAGGTTTCCATCTACTGTCATTTCCTTTTAGCTTGAAGAATTTTCTTTAGCATTTTTGTAGTGAAAATTTGTTAATAAATTCTCTCATTTTTAAAAAAATTAAAAAACTTTTTATTTTTTTTAGCTATTCATTCTAAATGTCTTATTCTGCCTTCATATTTGAAGGATATTTTCACTGTATATAGAATTTTGTATTAATAATTTTTCTTATATCACTTTGGAAATATCATTACATTGTCTTCTTTGTTTTTATCTTAAAACATTTAATTGACAAGGAATATTCAAGGTATGCAATGGCATGGTTTGATATATGTATATGTTATGTAATGATTATTACAACAAATTACTTAGCACATTTATCACCACTCATAATGTACATTGGATTCCCCAGAACTTTTTCATCTGGTAAGTGAAAGTTTATACCCATTGGTCAACATTTTCTATTTTCTTTGCCTTTAGTCTCTGGCAACCCCATTCTATCCTCTGTCTTTGTGAGTTCAACTTTTTAGTTTCCACATATAAGTGATAACATTCTTTGGCTTATTTCACTAAGCATAACGTTTTCCAGATTCATCTACATTGCAGCAGACATGAAAGAATTTCTTCTTTTTGGGGGGCTGAATTATATATACATATATATTATTTAATATATAATATTGTATATCTTACAACATATTTATCCATTCATTTATATATATGGTCACCTAGTTTTTGACAAGGGAACTAAGAATGTGCAATAAGGAAAGGAAAATACCTTCAAGTAAAGATGTTGGAAAAACTGGACATCAACATACGAAAGAAAACTGTGCTCTAGTTTTATACCATAAACAAAACTTTATTTGAATTGGATTCAAAATTTAAATATAAAGTCTGAAATCCTAAAACTCCTAGAAGAAAACTTAGAGAAAATCTCCTTGGTATTGGTCTTGGCAGTGATGCTTTTGGATCTGACATCAAAAACACAGGCAACAAGAGTAACATTAAGCAAGTAGAACTACAACAAACTAAAAACTCTGCACAGTAAAGGAAACAATAAACAAAATGGAAAGGTAACATGTGGAATGGGAGATACTATTTACAAACCATATATCTGATAAGAGGTTAAGGGGCTAATCTCCCAAATATTATAAGGAAATCATAAAATTCAATACTAAAATAAATAAATAAATAAAAACAACCCCAACTTATTACATATGTGTTTATCTATGATCTTAGAATTTCTTTTCACCTGCCAGTTTTATGAATTTCTTATTCCTTTATCTTGCTATATTTTCTATAAATCAAATGTCTTAGTAGTTTTCTTTCAGTTTTTCAGTTATACATTCTTTTACTATCCTTTTTAATTGCTCTAGATATTTAAACATGCATCAATGGCTTAGTGGAACTTTGTACAAGTTATTACTAAACTACTTGCCACAGTGCCATATGAAGAATATCTTAGAAGTAAGAATAATGGTTAAGAGTTAAGAACAGAAATGTTGGTGTCCCTCACATGAAGCCTCATGATGATATATATAACCATGACATGGGAAAATTGATTCAGTTATTGTTTTTATAGTGTTCTTTTAGAAGGAAAATAGAAGATAGTTTTAATATTTGCATGTGTGTATATTGATAAAAGCATAATAGAAATGATGTGTGTGTATATTTATTTGTAAGTATACATTTTTTCCAGCTGTGTTCACTGAAAGGATCTATAAGTAATTGAATGCTAACAGCATAAGCAGACCTAGAGAAAAACTGGTTCATTTTGGTATTGATTTATATGTAACATACTTGTAAGCAGGATTAATTATAGAGCTCAGAAGAGTAAGATGAACCAGGATTATCTCATTTTGCTCTAAAGAACAAAGGAGAGAGAATTCTATAATGGTAATGGAGGAGCTCATAAATCTCTCCCC
Organism: Geosciurus inauris; assembly: GCA_004024805.1. Taxonomy (NCBI): domain Eukaryota; kingdom Metazoa; phylum Chordata; class Mammalia; order Rodentia; family Sciuridae; genus Geosciurus; species Geosciurus inauris. The sequence continues at coordinate 32,089 of PVHX01017594.1, read as the reverse complement.
AAAGAAATATTGTAGCAGGTGAAAATAGTTTTTTTTTTTAATGAAACCATAACAGCCATTTAATGTCTCTGGATATTGCTCTATGGGCATAAAGCAAGTGGAGAAACATTCAAGGAAATTGATTAAATAAGAAACTGTGAGCCTAATGCTCTTGGCCCACAACCCACATCTACCCTTCATCAGAGTATAATGGAAGTTGGTGAGTACTGCTAAGAATGCCAGTCCTCTCTCTGCCACACTCTCATCTTGTATGGCAGTGTCTCCCTAGGTTGGGTGGGCTATCACAATTCTTCATCCCCTCTAGCTAGCTCAAAGGTTGAGCTTCCATGCTGAAAAACACAAGAGAGGACAAGATACTGCAATTCCCAGCATCCTGGTTATAAAGCAGGACTCTAAGCCCAAACTAAGTGGTTTTTACTCCCATCTCCAGAGTAGTGGCAAGTGTTGTTTAGGGTTTTTTTTTTTTTTTTCATAAGAATAGATCCGTAGTTGCCTCTGGGATGACTGACTTTATTTGGAACAGAGTGTGAAGACAAGTGGGACCATAAAAAAATAAAAAGCTTCTAGAGAGCAAAGAAAAGAGTACACAAAATGAAAAGGTGACCCATGAAGTAAGAGAAAATATTTGCCAAGCATATATCTGATAAAGGGTTAATATCCAAAATATATTGGTTGGTCTAAAAAACAATGGAGATTTTATTGGTAAGCAATTATGAAGATGCTATAGATCCATAAGAGCAATCAGCTAACCATAGTCCAGCTAGAAGATGAACCAAGAAAAACAGGGCAGTAGATAACTAAGATGAGTACTCAGTGTCAAAGCAAACCTGAAGGAATGGTGTAAAGATGACTGTTTCAAGGGGAACTTCATTTAATTGGATCAGACTGTGGAGCTAATTTAAAATCTAGGAGTTTACTGTGACCTAGACCAAATTTAAAGTTTTGTTATATTTACAATTTTATGTTCAACATTTTGTTTTTAAACTCTCAAGAAATATTTTACTTTCTTATAAGTACTATTGCTATTGAAAAGTTATGATTTAACCTGATTTTTTTTTTTGTAGATGATGTTCCCTGTTCTTTGGAAATTTTACTTAGTATTTAAAAAATTTCTCTCTAATTTACCTAGATTTATTATTTTCTTTTATCTTACTTGAGAGACAATCTACAAGTAATTTTTTAAAAAAATATTTTTTAGTTGTAGGTAGACACAATACTTTATTTTTATTTATTTACTATTTTTATGTGGTGCTGAGGATTGAACTCAGTACCTCACCTGTGCTAGGCGAGTGCTCTACCGCTGAGCCACAACCCCAGCCCTACAAGTATTTTTTTATGTTCTTAAATGGGCTGTTTTTCATATGCCATGCTTACCTATTCCTAACAAAATGGTGAACTAACATAACTGACGTGTGTGTGTGTGTGTGTGAACTTTCCATCTATTAGTTCTTCAAATTTCCTTTTTCCCAGGTTTATGTTTCTTTCCTTCTGGGCCTCCTGATAAATAGATGCTGTCTCTATGTTCTTTAGCATTTCAGTGATATTTTTCTACCTTTACTATTTTTCTCGGCCTTTTTGGTAGATTTATAGTTCAACTCACTAATTTGTTCTTCAGCCAAATCTATTCTACCTTTTTTCACTGTTCAGCTTCTCAACTTAGTAACCCTTGTAACTCTATGATGAGAGTCAGGGCATGGCTTAGATTGCTGCCACAGATTTCTGTAGTTATAGCTCAAGTAGTAAAATGAAGATCAGAACTTCTATTGTCTCCCAGCAGCCCTCTTCCCAGCTTGAAGCCCTTCTCCAATCCAGCCACACTCATTGCTCTCACTCCTTCGGGTAGAGTAGGCTTCAGCCTACCCATAGACTCACCCTGATGTGCCTTCGATACCTATTCCCATATCACTGCTATTTCTCTGGAGTTGATTTTGGGAGTGGTCAGCTCCTACCATTTTGGCAGAAATATGGAGGCATGGCCTATAAAACACATTATCCCATTTAAGAAGATATGTTTAGAGAACATGATATAATTAGTTGTCATGTTTGAGCCAAACTACATGAAATGTTATTATTATATCGAATTCAAATTTCTCAAGTTAAATGACCCTTTGTCTCTATGATTGATCAATGGCAAAACTGCTAGCTTAAGAAATTCTGTAGATGTGATATAGATCTTTCAAAACAAAGTTATGAAAGTCACCCTATAATTTTCTGCCAAGAAGAGAGCAGCAAGGCCTCTTGCATTACTGTTAATCAGATATGACCAAAGGTGCAGTATGTTTTTCTGCTCATCATTAGACCCATTTGCATTTATGACCATTGTATTATATAACAGGAAGGAAAATCTTGCTATATCAAAAGAAATAATAGCAGTTATTTTTGTATTTAGGAAAAGAGGGTGGGTTGTGGGTAGTAGTAGCAAAATTAAATGCTCTCTGTATGTTGTGTTACAGTGCATCACTCAGTGCCCAGTTTTTTATAATTAGATTTACATTCATTTCATGAAGTCTGCTATGTGAGCATGGTTCTTGTTAGCACATAGGAACCAGACTTACCTGCTAAACTGCTGTCATGTTCCTATATGGAAATTAAGCAGTTCCTCTTGGACCAAAGGGCAAGGCTGCCTCAACTCATATTAGACAGAATAAACAAATCCTGTTTGATGATGTCACTTGTGTACAAGAGATCTCAACTATGAGAATCAGAAAATCAGAATGGCTAAGCAATGACTACTGGAAGCATAGCATAACATTTTCCTGTGATTTCCTGCCTATGAATAAAACTTACTATTCAAAGAAGACAAAATTCTTCTGCTTTGCCTCTATTGGAAAAAGTGTGTTTTATTGGATTATTCTCCTGTTACCTCTCTATACCTGAGGCTGGAAGGGTCAGTTTCAAGAGGCTTATGGGAGCCATTTCAAAACCTGTAAAAGAAAAGAATTAGAAAAGGCCAATAGAGAGAGTGGAGATTGTGTACCAAGTAATGGTCACAGGGTGAACATGGAAAGAGATCCAAGGAGAAATTTCCTTGAGTAAAGGGCTGGAGTACAGTAGTAGAGGGATATTAAGATTAGCTTCATTTGCTAAGATCCGCATCTTTACCCTTAGCTCTACTTTAACACAAAACATCAGTAAAGGTTGACTATATAAAATAAGCTTTTAAGGGTAATATTTTAGAGAAGGAAAAAATAATAAAATGTTCATTCCTTAGGTAAAACCTGGCAGGGAGAAGATAGGAGGCATAGGAAGGAAAGGCAGAATCACTGAGAATTCAAGTGTTTAGAAGCGTGATGGTTCAAACACACCTGAGAGCTGTTAGAAATATTCCAGAGTGTATAGAGGGCTAATGTTTCATCAACTTATTTCTCATTATTGAAATGATTGAAAACTCTGACTATTGGAAAAACTACTGAAAACTCTGACTCGTTATATGCAAATGGTGCCCAGCAGACGGGTGAACTATAATTTCCCTGGGAAGCTGAGAGGTTAGCGAGTCTGATTCTATTCTGCTGTGTGGTCCTGTCGACAGCAGGACAGAAATAACCTCATTCCTCTTCCCTTCCCTAACAGGCCTATGTTGGGAAGTGGGGATATAATTAAATAAGCACTTTTGGTGTTTTGGAGTTTATCATTTGACTTTCCTGTACCTCCAGCTTGAACATAGAGGATTACTTCACTTCTTCAAAACACATAATTAAAAAATAGAGGAACAGAGTGTAATTTAGAGAGAGTATAACTTATTATATTTCCCAAGATGTCATACATCAGTATCTTCTAGCATATGAGTGGATATGACTGTGCTATGGGGTTACTTGAATTTGTTTACATTTTAAAATATTACTATAGGGAAGGTGGACTAGCTTGGTAGTAGAGTGGTTGCCTAGCATGTGCAAGGCCAGGGGTTCATCCTTAACACAGAAAAAAGAAATTAATAAAATAAAATGGAAATCAGTATAGTTGAGAATATACGATAGTCTTCAGTGAGACCTCTAAGGGACAAATTCTCATTTTCCATCGGCACATATGAGGTGCTAAACCCAATAACTCCACCATGAAAAGGCAGAAATGGGTTTAGAAATAACTTGGGTCTGAGAATCTTCACAGCTAACATTTCAAAGTTAATAACTTAAAAACATTGTTTACACCTGACTCTTGTGCCTTCCTATTCGAATTTATGTCTCTGAGAACATTTTAGATTTCTAATATTATCAGTTAGTTTATTTTTACAGGAAGTTCTGTTATACCTGCATTTGCCTTCATGAAACCAAATTCTAGTCATGGGGTAGGGGATACAATTATGCAAGAAAAGATGATGTCATAGCATAGAACATTTCTGGAATATTCAGGTGTTTTTACTGTGACGTCATCTGTGGGGAGAGAAACCTCTGGCTTTGGAGCTGGAATTGGCATCTTATTCAGTCTGAGCACAAGTCACTGGTCTAGGATTTCATCCAGAAGAAGAAAAACATCTCTGCATTATAGTAGCCAGGTTATAAATTCTATGAAAGTAATTTGTGTTGACATCCCTAGATGTTTACAAAGATATCTTAGTTACACAGAACTGGTCTAAAATGATCAAATAGTTTATTATTGGTAAACGTATACAAATGGACACAAGTCAGCATTATCCTATTTGGACACATACTGTGATGGTTTCTGAACCTCTAGCCTGGACCAAAATGTAACTATCAATACAGGCACACTGGGTTTTGGTGTGGCATTCCAGAGTTTCTGAGCTTAGTATCCTCACATCTGAGTCCCGCTTCATTCAGGAGTTTCTTCTCCTCTGAGAATGTGAAAAACAACCAGAGATAGCAAATTTAGGGTCTGGTTATAGTTATGACCCAGAGACAAAACAGAGTCCCCTAGAGGCATCAGAATCAAGGGCAAGGTAAAGGCATAGCAACCTAAGGATCCAGATTGAGATAATTTCTACAACACCAATTATTCATCAGATTGTTATCTGAGGAATATCTATCATAATTATTGACAGACTAAAGAAGTCTATAAAGAGCTGTTTCTCAGTCTGTACAATCAGGGAAATGGAATTGGAGAAAGGATTTGTGAACAATGCACTTTTTCCCTGGCAAAATCTAAGGAAATTGATCGCAGGAAGGCTAGCTCCATTACTGTTTCTTCCATAAGTACACTACGCAACAAAGTCTTGGCTTCCCAAATGCCCACAGGGATAATTCTAGCTTTTCCTGAAAGTGCTCAAATGGACACTGCTGCTATGGTTTTTATCTTCTTAAGGGACAACACCACCTTGTCATACACTGTGATTTATTGGGCCTTCCAGTTCTGAAATTCTGAGGATCAAGTGTGGCTTCACAGGTACTATGACCTAAGCAATTGCACAATGCTCCCTGCTTAGAAGATCTGATGGTGGGAGAAATGTTCCAGACCCTCTTCAAAGTTTTACTAATTTTTGAACATTTTCATTTTGAATCAAGCTCTGAAAATTATGTAACCAGTGCTGCTATGGGTCTTAAAGAACTTTGGAGTAATTACCTTGTCCTAAACCCACGCCCCCCCCCCACAAAGAATACACACTTGCCAAGGTAATCTTAATATATTAATAACTATATAGTACCAGAATACTTTTTCAGTGATTTATCTTCTTAATGGTATTTCTCACTTTGGTTTTTACATCCTGAATTAGCCCAAAAACATCTTTTCATAATCCATGTGACTGCTGTAAATGGGAAGATATGATTTCAGTATCAAAAAAATGCATGTGTGGATGTAACTGTAGAATAGTGACTGTCACAATCTCTAATTTCTTCCTATCCTCCTTAAAGGTGTCAAGAAATAACAGGTATGACTTGGGAAGGTGATCCTGTTAAATTAAGAATCATGAACCCACTCCCATCTTGCCTTTGCTGGAAGGATTGGCAATTAATGGCTCAAACTCATCTTCCCAGAAATAAGTCTAGGATGCTGGATACTGAACCTGCCTTTTACCTGTCTAGGAGGAACTGTCCTCTGGGATCTGAGGCCCTGGGAAAAATTAAAACAGAGCTGCCAGTTGAAAAACTACTAAGAATTTCATGATGATGACAGGTGAGTTAGAAACCAAGCACCATGGCATGCTACCACTAGATCACATTTCTCTGAAAGTGGCCCTAGGTGTATCTCTCTCACCCATTTCATATATAAAGCTCAGAAGAATTGCAGGTGCAGCAAACCTTTCATTTTTGTAATTGTATTTTCTAGGTCTTTTATCTTCTGTCCTCTGAGAGGAGAAAACGGTCCCTGGTGGAAAGCATGGAAATGGGGGTGGACCTGTCCCTAGGAATCAGGACAGGGTCATCTTGGATCTAAAAGTGACTTCTCTGTGACCCTGAGAAAGTCCTCTGTTACCCACTTTCAGTTACTTCATGTGTGCAGAACTACTTGGCTATGCAATCCCAATGATCCCTTCAAGTACTAATAATCTTTAAGTCTGTAATTAAAGATATTCTAAATTATTGGTAGATATACCAACTTCAAAAAGTAGTATCCCATGTAAACAAAATGTTTGCCAAATCCTTATATCTTTTAGAAAAATGATATTTTAAAAATTCTCCCACACTAAAATTTTATGACTTTTTTTTTGTCAAACCAAATGTTTTGTTTGGGAATACAGCCACATTATCTGCACATGAGCAAATATCTGAAACTATTTGGGCAACTAAGGACATGAAGAGCTGACTGTTTCTTCCTTACTGGAGTCAGAAGGCAGATACAGATCTCTCTCTCTCTCTCTCTCAAATACATACACACACACACACACACACACACACACATGTGCACACACACATGTACAGTTTTAAACCAACTGGAGAAATGCCCATTCAGAACATGGAGGTTGCAACTTCTCAAAGTTCTATTCCTTTCAGTGTCTCTTTTACATATAGCCATATTCTACGTCTGTCCTGATTCCCAAGAGGGGATTTGTCCACATTGCATAGGGCATTTCCACAAATAACTTAGTCTCCACACTCCCATCACACAGTGGTAGCTTGGCCACTGCATTATCAGACAGTAACGGACATTCCAAGACAGATATGAACAGAGAAGTTCATGCATGTGGAAATGAGACAAATTTTCAGAGCTAAAACTCAGCCTTGAAATATTTTCTTTCCAGAAAGAAGACTCAGTATCCATTTGCAGTCAGAAAGATCTATGGTATCTTGAGACTGTAGAGAAAGCTACAGTTCCGAAATGGGACTTAGGAAGCCGTATGCAGATACTGTGCGCACAGTGAATGTACACTTCCTTCTGACTCCAGAGAGGAAGAAACAGTCTGGGATCTTCGTGTCCTTAGCTGCTCAAATAGTTTCAGATTATGTACTTATGTGTAGATAATGTGGCTGTATTCCAAACAAAACATCTGGTTTGACAAAAAATTTTCATAAAATTTTAGGGTGAATTTTTAAAATATAATTTTTCTAAAAGATGTAAGGATTTGGTGAACATTTTGTTTAAATGGGATACTACTTTTTGAAGTTAGTGTATTTATCAATAATTTAGAATATCTTTAATTATAGACTTTGAGATTATCAGTACTTGAGGGGATAACTGGATTTGTATAGCCAAATAGTTCTGCATACATGAATCACCCCAGATGATGACTGACAGAGAGAGCATGCTAGGGAGAGCAAGGAACATCCGCCTGACTCCAGCTCTTTCTCCTCCTTGTTCTCATGGTCATAATAGATGATCTCACATACTGCCTCACACAGATAATATTCATATTGATTCATGATTGAGACCAAGCTTGAAAAAGTCGCTTTTGGAAACACCTTTATATAGACCCCTGTGAGGACTGTGGGGTTGCTCTCAGAGCATCAGAGGCCACTCTGTTTCTGTGGTTTATGTGCACACTGAAAATTCCTGGCTGAGTCCTAACCTGTTCCAGTCCTAACCTAGTTTCTGGTCTCAGTCTTACTGCCATTATACATGCTATCATACATGACACCGTGTTCCCTTGGCACTTCTAATCCAAAGTCAAGGAGGCTTGGAGTTCAGAGAAACACAGGCATCATTTCCCAGAAAATGTAGTAAGGACAGGATGCAGATTCAGTAGGCCCATCACAGTGGACCCCTTCTTACCCATGGGCAACAGCTCTCCTTATCCCAAACTCTTGGTGTTCTTCAGAGCCTACCTTGATAATTTTTCTTTCTGAGCTGATGAATCAACAGGAGAATGAAAAAAAGGAAGAGGCAAGGTCCCAGGATACAACCATATACAATTGATATAAAGATGATCCCAGGCATGGGATCTGTGTGGATCATTGAAAAAACCATATTTTGAGTATGGTAAGAACATGGAGAATCTAGCCCCTTACTGGTAACTGTTGGTGCTCAAGATGGTGAGGTCACAGCTTCAGGCACAATGGGAGATTGTGAGAGCCTGGTGGGGACTGGCCAGCTTCTGCCCTTAGGGAACTGGATCTCAGTTCCACCCCATGCTGTCCTGGGTGTTACATAAGAGAATGCTCATGAATACATGGAGGCATCATAGCTGCCACAGACTTGCAGGTTCAGAGACACAAATCTAGCACCTTTCTTCATCTGAGCAGGGAAGGAGAAAGCTCAGAGCAGTGCATAGTAAGTGTTCTGTTTCCCCAACTGTTCTGTACTAAGTCAATCCAAGGAAGGGAAAATTTTCCCAAGGAGAAACTGCTGATCTTTTGTTTTGAAAGACTAACGGTCCCTCAAGGGATCCTCAAGGTACGTTCAGATCTATGTGAAATATGTGCCTCAGAGAGCATCTTAGACTGTCTGTCTTACATGGGGCAGAAAGGAAGGAACATTGTACTTGCTTGAATATGAGGCAAAATTTTCCATACCTGGACAATACAGAAAGAACTTGAGGTAGTCCAACCCTCACAAGGACACTGAACCTGAATCCTTGGTTCTGTGTTGCTAGGAGGCACCAGGTCCAGTCTTCCAAAAGGACCTGGAGAAATCCAGCAAATTTAGCCATCGTCTCACCTAGTGTGAGAATAGTTTCATTCCAATGAAGAAAAATAATTTTTTGGGGGGGTACTGGGGATTGGGCTCAGGGGCACTCAACCACTGAGCCATGTCTGCAGCCCTATTTTGTATTTTATTTAGAGACTGGGTTTCACTGAGTTGCTTAACACCTTGCTTTTGCTGAGGTTGGCTTTGAACCAGGGAAGACATTTTTGAAAACATTTCAACCCATAGCTCAGGCCTCTCCACTCACCACTTCCAACCATTGCGTAGGGGTGCCATAACAAATTACCACAAAGTAGATGGCTTATATATCTGAGGCCGAGAGTCCCAAATCAAGGTCTCAGCAGGGCCATGTTCCTCCAGCAGGTTCTAGAGGAGGAGACTTCCTTGCCTCATCCCAGCTTCTAGCACTGACAGCAATCCTGGGTATGCCTTGGCTTGCAAACACACCAGTCTCATCTCTTCAGTTTCATGTGATGCTCTCCTTGAGTTTGCATGGTGTTGTTCAAACTGTGTCTGTGTCTAAATTTCTTCTCCTGATAAGAACACCAGTCACTGGATTAGGCCTACTCTATTCCGGTATGATCTCAGCTTAATTTTGTTACATCCACAAAGATACTATTTCCAAATAAGTTCACATTCTGAAGTTCCAGATGGCATGAATTTTGCAGAGACATTATTTAACCCAGAACATACCTCATCTTCTAAGTTGTCAAAACAAATTCTCATTTACAAGTTTCAACCCATATCTTAGGTCTCTCTACTCATCAGACCACCTCACCCCAGTAGCCTCTTTATCTTGTTGTCTGTCTCACAGGGACCACAAGCAAAGGCCTGCAGAGTGGACTCTTTGGCCCTGCACTGCCACTTGACCAGTCAGATGTTTCCATAGCCAAGTCAGATGCAGCCTCCCCAGACAGCCAGAGTAGAAATAGGCACACTGTGATAGGAAGTTCAAAAATAACCACACCTTCAGGTACACACTAATTTGGACACATCTTGGAAAGCATCATAATTAATATAATCAAAATGAACCATCTTTAATTTTTTTTTGCTGTCCAACAGAAATGATACCAGGAATCTGGGATATGCAAAGACCCACACCTATGATGTCAATATCATTCTCTAGGACTTACAGAAATAAATAGAGTAGTACACTGTGACCAAATCCTCCAATACTGCACATGTGGTCCAAAATAAGGACCAAGAACTAATAGTTGAAATAGTCTATTAGAGTCTTTGGATATTTTTCACTGCAATAGAAACAAATAATACAAATCAAGTTCCTTAGGAAGTAGGCTCCAGATGGAGATTTGAGGGCAGGAAGTTAATCAAAAAACTCTTATAGGGAACCAAAAGAGACAGATGGGACAGAGGGTGATGGGACTGTAATGCAGTTACAGAAAAGTCTCAGTTAATCTCACAGGGAGTTTTGAAGCTGGTGTAGCCTTCATAGTTGTCCCAAATGGAGGCAATAAGTCTGAGTCTTCACACCTATGACCTAAAGGTTGAATAAGGACTGTCCCCAGGGAGTCCCACAGGGCAATTGGGGAACAAGTGCATTGGTTAAGAAAGAGAGGAGCACCACAGCACCTACCTCTTGTGCCTCTGACTCCCTTCCTTTATACATTATGTTTACATATACATTAAATTCTGGGAGCTTATTCTCATTGAATTCTTTTTGTTTTATTTATTTATTTGTTCTAATTAGTTATACATGACAGCAGAATGCATTTCAATTCATAGTACACAAATGGAGCAAAATTTTTCATTTCTCTGGCTGTACACAAAGTACAGTCACACCATTCGTGTCATCGTACATGTACCTATTTTACTGGATTCTCGTAGGCAGTCCCCCCCAACCCTGGGAAAATTGGGTTAACAGGAAAAAATATATGCCCTGCAATTGGTTCTCAAGTCCACAGCTACTACTCATGTTTTCCTTCCTGTTCCACATTCTAGCTTTTCCTCACCCTCTGATAGTGCCTCTGTTGATGTAGGTGAGTCATCTGGTGGGAGACCCAAATTCTCACCATGAGGGCTCTGAAACTCTGGCCACCATGTTCTTTTCAGGCTGTGGCTGCTGCACATATAAGTTTATTATCCCAATGGGTAAAGGGAGCACAGAGAGATAGCCAAATAGATTACCTGGGTGCCAATTATATGCTTACCTGCACCCGTTGTGCAGCAGCTCTCTTCCTGATGACCATGGTTGATTATCACTGAGAAGAGCTTACTCCTTTCTTCCTCACTGATAATTTCCAAGAGGTTCCTGAAGTGATTGAGCAGCAACCATAGTTGAAAGTTTGATGAGACACTCTGTCTTCTGGTGGAATCACTTTTCCTCTGGTAACCAGAGTCTCTAACTCCTCGAAACCAAAAGATGGGGTAGGAACACTAACTTCCTCTAAAGGGCCATGGGGAATGATGGGAAGCATAGCCACTTCTAATCTCCTTCATTCTTAAACCTAAGTATTTTTAATTGATGCATATTAATTTCAAAGAACTTTGAGTTTCACTGAGGCATATCGAGAAATGCTTATTCCATGATTTGATTAAATTATTTCTCGATTACCTCCCCTTTTTCCTCTTCCCTCTTCCCTCGATCCTCTTCCTTTACACTAATATTCTTCCTATTGCATTCACAATGTTTTTCTCCCTTACAACTTGTCAAAACAACTTTATTGTAATAACCAAAATCTGGATATAATAAATATGTCCATTAGTTTATGAATGGTTAAGTTCTTGGTCACATCTCCACACAACAGAATAAGGTTATCTGTTTTTATTTTCCTCTAGCTTCTGCATATAGAAGAATGCAATACTTGTCTGAGTCTGACTTATTTAACATGATGCTCTCCAGTTCATTCATTTTCCTGGAAGCGACATAATTTCATTTTTCATGGCTGAATAAAACTCCATCATGTACATATGCCACATTCCCTTTGTCCATTCATGTGTCAGTGGACATCTAGGCTGATTACATAACTTGGCTATTGCAAATTATCCTGTGATAAACATGGATATGCTCACTTTAATTCTTTTGGGTAAATACCAAGGAGTGGTATAGTGGGGTCATATGATATTTCTATTTTTTAGTTTATTGAGGTACCTCCATACTGGTTTCCACAGTGGCTCTACTAATTTGTGTTCCTACAGATAATGCATTAGATTTCTTTTCCCCCCTCCTTATCCTTGCTAGAGAGATAAGAATCTAGTTTTTTCTTCTACATATGGATATCCAGTTTCCGTAGCACCATTTGTTAAAGAGTCTAACTTTTCTCCAATGTAATTGGCATTTAGTGTTATTTGTGTCCCAGCTAATTGCCATTCTAATTGGAATGAAATGGAACCTCAGCGTAGTTTCGTTTTGCATTTCTCTGATTGCTAAAGATGTTGAACATTTTTTCCATATAATTGTTAGCTATTTGTACTTCTTTTGAGAAGTGTCGTTCATTTATTTATTTTTTATTTATTATTTTGGTACTGGGGATTGAACTCAGGGCTGCTCGACCACTGAGCCACATCTCCAGCCCTATTTTGTGTTTATTTAGAGATAGGGTCTCACTGAGTTGCTTAGCGCCTCGCCATTGCTGAGGGGCTGGCTTTGAACTTGTGATTCTCCTGTCTCAGCCTCCCAGAGTGCTGGGATTACAGGTGTGCACCATTGTGCCCAGCATGTCTTTCATTTAATTTGATCATTTATTGAATGAGTCCTTTCTTCCTTTCTCTCTCTCTCTCTTTCTGTCTTTCTTTTTGATGTTGAAGTTTTTGAGTTCCTTATGTATTCTGGATATTAATCCTTTGTCAGGGGAGTAGCTGGCAAAAACTTTTTTCCATTCTTTTAGGTTATCTTTTCATGCTCTTTATTGTTTTCTTTTTTGTGTAGAAACTTTGTAATTTGATGCCCTTTCATTTATTGATTTTTGTTCTTATTTCCTGAGCTATGTAGGAGTTCTATTTAGGAAGTTGTTACTTATGGCTATATGTTGAAGTGTTTCTTCTATGTTTTCTTCTGGCAATTGGAATGTTTATGGTCTTATACTTAGGTCCTTGATCTGTTTTGATCACTGATTCTTTTTTTGTTCTTTTTAAAAAATTTTTAAATTTGTTCTTTTTAGTTATATGTGATGGTAGAATGTTTTTTGACATATACATACATGTAGTATAACTTCCCATTTTTGTGATAGTACATGATGTGGAGTTATGCTGGAAAGTTATGTCCAATTCATTCTACTGCCTTTCCCATTCCCACCCCTCCTCTCTTACCCCAACTCACCCTGTTTAATCGAGTGATCCCCCTCCTTTATTGTGAGCTAGCATCTGCATATTAGAACATTTGGCTTTTGGTTTTTTGGGATTGGCTTACTGCAAGTAAGTGCTGATTCTACTGATGAGGAATCACTGAACTTTCTAGGGTGAAAGAAGAGGGCCCAATCCAATCACCCTGCCAGACAACTTGTGGGCATTTGAGTGTTTGGAGAAGATGACAGGGCTTTGCTTTTCTCCATTATGGTTTAGATTAGAGGTGTCTCCCAAAAGGTCATGTATGAAACAGTACAAGAAAACTTAGAGGTGAAATAATTGGGTTATGAGAGTCTTAACCCAATCTGTGAATGAATTCCCTGATAGGGATTAACTAGATGGTAACTGTAGGCAGGTGGCATGCAGTTGGAGGAGGTGGGTCCCTGCTGCCCTGCCTTTGGTGCAGAGCAGCCTTAGCCATCAACCTACCAGTGCATGAGTGAGTTGCCCCTTTCTCTTTCTTCTTTTTCTCTGCCTTGTAGCAACCTCCTCAGGAAAAATGGAGCTCAGCCTCAGATCCTGTCCCACCAATATGCAGTTCTGCCAGTTTATACTTTATCAGACTATAGGAAAGATGGTCTTGTCCTACTAGGAAGAATAATAGGTCCCTAAATTTCTAACCCTGCCAGTTTCCCTAGGAGAAGCTCCATTACTCTCATGTTATTTACTCTAAGACATTTTATCCACTGCCCCCTACCTACTAGATTAAGAGAAGGATCTCAAATCTTGGGTCTATTACAGTGAGGATATCATCCCTAGCTATATAAATTGGATTACTATTTACAACAACTAGGACAGGATTTTTGTGGCCCTAATTATGAGCAAGATGGCAAATACAGACATCAGGAAAGGCTTAAAATGTTTTCAGGACATGGCTCTCAGGAATATGTCTCTCCCTTAGTACAACAGGCAGAAAATCTATTGGCTTGTCTCTTCTGGGATGCAATGCAATCCACAGTGCTTCCATACATGGGGGCAAACATAGTACAGAGAAATCAGGGTCTCCCCCTTTAAGAGGGAAGGAACATGAGCAGACACTGAGACCCTGGCCTGATATGTGGAGGAGAAGGAGACTGACAGCATACCACCATGCAGTGGCCCCCCATCTACCAACTGGTGGCTGTCCTTTGTCTACATCCATCTAGAGCCAACAGCCAGGACAAGGAAGATCATCCCCAAGGTCCCTGCAGGCCAGGTTACACCAGAAGTGAGGTATTGGTAACTTGCCGGGAAACTACAAGATTATAGGATAGAAACTGTAATATCTCAGATCAGCATTGCTAGAGAGGAAGACACATGAACAACATGAAAAAGCAAGGGAAGAAAATGCCCAAACAAACCAAGATGCTATAACAATAGAATCCATTGACATCACAGTAGATAAAATTTCAGAGGAGTTCAGAACATACATAATTAAAATGATCTGTGAAACACAGAATAATACAAGAGAGCAATTACAGGGAACAACTGATCACTCCAACAAAGAGATAAGAGAGCAAATACAGGGAGCAAAATATTACTTCAAGAAAGAGATAGAGACTTTGAGAAAGAACCAAGCAGAAATCCTTAAAATGAAGGAAACAATAAACAAAATGAAAAATTCAATAGAAAGCATTACCGACAGACTAGATAACTTGTAAGACAGAACCTCAGACAATGAAGAAAAAATATACAATCTTGAAAAATAAAGTTGACCATACAGTGAACATGGTAAAAAACCATGAACTGAGCATCCAAGAATTATGGGATAACATCAAAAGACCAAACCTGATATTTATCAGGATAGAGGAAGGCACAGAGATACAAACCAAAGAAATGCACAATCTCTTCAATGAAATAATATCAGAAAATTTCCCAAACATGAAGAATGAATTGGAAAATCAAATATGTTTGGGTATTTTCTCCCCTTGTTTTTTCATGTTGTTCATGTGTCTTCCTCTCTAGCAATGCTGATCTGAGATATTACAGATAAGATAAGGCATTTTTAATGGACCAAATATTCAGAAAAGTTAGTTTTTAGATTCCTTATTTTTTTCAAAGTTCTGTACACTGTGTTAAATGTGCTTTTTTTGCAACTGTTTTGTACATCTGTTTAATAATTCGAGTACTGAATTTTATTGCTTGGTAATTGTGCCTTTCTGTTGCTGAATTAAGAAATGGCATGTATACTGTGATATAAAAGACTAATTCTATCTTAATTACATATAATCAGGCAAATGTTTTAAAAATGAATGTCAAACTAACAGGGATTGAACTAAAAAATAAAATAAAATAAAATCCTAAGCTTTCTCAAAAGAAAAAAAACATGGGTATGAATGTATTTCTAAATTATGCCGAATTTAATTCCTTCAGATAAATACTGAAGAGTGAGTGGTGTAGCTGGATGATATGATAGTTTTTTTTTGTACTGGGGATTGAACTCAGGGGCACTCAACCACTGAGCCACATCCCCAGCCCTATTTTGTGTTTTTATGTAGAGACAGTCTCACTGAGTTGCTTAGTGCCTCACCATTGCTGAGGCTGGCTTTGAACTTATGATTCTCCTGTCTCAGCCTCCCAAAGTGCTGGGATTACAGGTGTGTGCCACTGTGCCCAGCTGATATGATAGTTTTTTCAGAAACCTCCATACTGATTTCTACAATAGCTATACCAATTTATATTCCCACTAACAGTGTATATAAGAGTTCCCCTTTTCTTGGGGCTGGGGATATAGCTCAGTTGGTAGAGTGCTTATCTATGTACAAAGCCCTGGGTTGAATCCCCAACACAACAACAACAACAAAAATGAGTTCCTTTTTCTCCACATCCTCACCAGCATTTATTGCTATTTGTTTTTGTGAGGATTACCATTCTGACTGGGGTGAGTTGAAATCCCAATGTGGTCTTGATTTACATTTCCTTGATGGCTATAGATGTTGAACATTTTTTTCATATAGTTGTCAGTCATTTGTACTTCTTTTGAGAAAGTGCCTGTATAGTTTATCTACTTTTTTTTTTTTTTGAAACTAGGGATTGAACCCAGGGCTTTGTGAATGTGAGGCAAATACTTTGCCACTGAGCTACATCCCAGCCTTCATCTACCTATTTACTGAATAAAGAAATCAGTCTCTCGATTAGAAAAAAAGAGGGAAGGAACGCAAAAAAGATTTTGGGTCATGCATTAGTAAGGAGTGACTAAATACAATATACCCAAATCCTGGTCAGGCCTCATTATGTGGTCACCAACATTTTGAGGATCACAAGAGATAAAGGAAACCTGAGTCAGGGGACTTTGAGGGATGCATGATTAAAGGGCAACTAACCCAACCAGCTCAAGAGTCTTTGTCAGGTCTCAAGGGGTGGTAGCCAGTGACTTTGAGGTCCACAGAGGATCAATGGATGCCTTCATCTGGCTTAGACTTAAGAAATAAAATAAAGAACCAACATGTGGGATGGCATCAAATTAGAACGCTGGAATGAACCCCACTTGATCATAATGCACTATTTTTTGATATGTTTTTGTATGTGATTTGCCAGAATTTTATTGAGAATTTTTGCATATATGTTCATCAGGGATATTGGTCTGAAATTTTCTTTCTTTGATGTGTCTTTGTCTGGTTTTGGAATCAGGGAGATACTCACCTCATAGAATGAGTTTGGGATGGTTCCCTACTTTTCTATTTCATGAAATAGTTTGAGGAGTATTGGTATTAATTCTTCTTTGGAGGTCTTTTAGAACTCAGCTAAGAATCCATCTGGACCTGGGCTTTTCTTGGTTGGTAGGCTCCTGATGGCATCTTCTATTTCCTTGCTTGAAATTGATCTGTTTAAGTTGTGTATGTCCTCTTAGTTCAGTTTGGGTAGGTCATGTGCCTCTAGAAATTTGTCAGTGTCTTCAGGGTTTTCTATTTTCCTGGAGTATAAATTTTCAAAATAGTTTCCAATTATCCTCTGTATTTCAGTAGAGTTTGTCATGATATTTCCTTTTTCATCACAAATTTTAGAAATTTGGGTTTTCTCCCTCCTTTTTATTAGATTGGCTAAGAGTTTGCCAATTTTGTTTATTTTTTCAAAGAACCAGCTTTTTGTTTTGTCAATTTTTTGAATTGTTTCTTTTGTTTCAATTTCATTGATTTCAGCCCTGATTTTAATTATTTCCTGTCTTCTACTTCTTTTGGTGTTGGTTTGTTCTTCCTTTTCTAAGGCTTTGAGATGAAGAGTGAAGTCAATTATTTGTTGACCTTTACTTCTTTTAATAAATGAGCTTAATGCAATGAACTTTCCTCTTAGCACTGCCTTCATGGTGTCCCAGAGATTTTGATATGTTGTATCAGAGTTTTCATTTACCTCTAAGAATTTCTTTTTTAAATCTCTTCCCTGATGTCTTCTGTTATGCATGCATCATTCAATAGCATATTATTTAGTTTCCAGGTGTTGGAGTAGTTTCTATTTTTTTAATCTGTCATTGATTTGTAGTTTTATTCCATTGTGGTCAGATAGGATGCAGGGTAGTATCTCTGTTTTTTTTGTATTTGCTAAGACTGGCTTTGTGACATAACATATGATCTATTTTGGAAAAGGATCCATGTGCTGCTGAGAAAAAGTGTATTCGTTAGTTGATGGATGGAATACTCTATATATGTCTGTAAAATGTAAATGTTTGATATTTTCATTAAGTTCTATGGTTTTTTTTAATTTAGTTTTTGTTTGGAAGATCTATCCAGTGGTGAGAAAGCTGTGTTAAAGTCACCAGGTATTATTGTGTTGTGGTCCGTTTGATTCTTGTATTTGAGAAGGATTTGTTTGATATATGTAGAAGCCCCATTGTTTGGGACATAGATATTTATGATTGTTATGTCTTGTTGATGTATGGTTCCCTTAAGAAGTATGAAATGACCTTCTTTATCCCTTTTTACCAGCTTTGGTTTGAAGTACATTTTATCTGAAATGAGGATGGAAACTCCTGCTTTACGGGGTTCATGTGAGTGATACGTTTTTTCTCACCCTTTCCCTTTCAGTCTGTGGATGTCTTTTCTTCTGAGATGAGTCTTTTGAAGGCAGCATATTGTTGGGTCTTTTTTTTTTTTTAATACAGTCTGTCAGTCTATGTCTTTTAATTGGTGCATTTAGGCCATTCACATTCAGGGTTATTATTGAAATATGATTTGTAGTCCCAGTCATTTTGGTTTATTTTTGGTTTTTACCTTAACTTGGTTTCTCCTTTGATTGCCCCCCCCCTTTTTAGTGTAGTTCCTCTCTTTGTATATTTTCATTGTTGGTTGTCATTTCCTCCTCCTGGAATATTTTGTCAAAAATGTTGTGGAGTACAGGCTTTCTTGCTGTAAATTCTTTTAAATTTTGTTTATCATGGAAGGTTTTTGTTTCATCATCAAATCTGAAGCTCAATTTAGCTGGATATAGGATTCTTGATTGGAATCCATTGTCTTTCATAGCTTGGTATATGTTGTTCCACGATCTCCTGGCTTTTAGGGTCTGGGTTGAAAAATCTGCTGATATCCAAATTGGTCACCCCTTATATGTAATCTGATTCCTCTCTCTTGTGGCCTTTAGAATTTTATCCTTATGCTGTTTGTTTGGCATTTTCATTATAATGTGCCTTGGTGTAGATCTGTTGAAATTTTGTACATTTGGTGTCCTGTAAGCCTCTTGTATTTGATTTTCCAATTCATTTTTCATGTTTGGGAAATTTTCTGATGTTATTTCATTGAAGAGATTGTGCATTCCTTTGGTTTGAACTTCAGCACCTTCTATCCCAATTAATCTTATATTTAGTCTTTTGATGCTGTCCCATAATTCTTGTATGTTTTGTTCATGATTTCTTACCATCTTCACTGTATGGTCAAGTTTATTTTCAAGATTGTATATTTTGTCTTCTTTATCTGAGGTTCTGTCTTCCAGGTGATTTAGTCTGCTGGTAATGCTTTCTACTGAGTTTTTTATTTGGTTTATTGTTTCTTTCATTTCAAGAATTTCTGACTGTTTTTTTTTCACAATGTTAAGATCTTTCTTAAAGTAATCTTTCGCTATTGTATTTGCTCTCTTATCTCTTTGTTAGAGTGATCAATGGTTGCCTTTATTTGCTTTCCTATTTCTTTGTTAGATTGATCAATTTTTGCCTGTATTTACTTGCTTATGTCCTTCTTTAATTTGCAGATCACTTTAATTATGTACATTCTGAATGCTTTCTCTGACATTTCATTAACTATGCTGTCAATGGATTCTATTACTGTGGTATCAAGGCTTATTTGGGGTACTTTCTTCTCTTGTTTTTTCATGCTGATTATGTTTCTTTCTTTCTTGCATTGCTGATCTGAAGTATTGTGGCTTCTATCCTACAATCTTGTATTGACACTACAGATTTCCTGTATCTCACCTTGGTGTTACTTCTGGTCCACAGCAGGTGTCCCCAGATGGACACTACTGACACTCAAGTTGGTGGCTGCAGTCATGGATGTACCTCAAGAGGGCGGTGGGAGTGGCCTTGGCTGGGCTCCTGTGGGGATCCCTGAGGGCAGTTTGGGGCCCTCTCTTGTGCTCCCACTGGCTCTGCAGGAACTCTGGAGTGGAACTGGTGGGGGGGGCAGGCCTCTCTTGGGCAGGGTCTCAAGCAGGAGTCTCTGTGTGCAACCTTTACCGTAGGTGTGGGCTCCTCTGTGACTGGAGGCTAGCAGATTCTGGTCTGCCCTTTGAAGCTATAACTTTATTTAAATTAAATTAATATGTGGGAGTCGCAAAGGCCAAGCCACAAAAAGGACATTAGCTTCTTCAGTAAAAGTGATATTAATTAGAGTAATTTCAAACTAAAGAAGGTACTATTTAGTTTTCAAGATGGAATTTCAGGAGAGGCAAGACTAATTTAAAATTAATGAAATTTCTTCAATTCCTTCATTTATGAGTTATGAGTCTAGCACATCAGAAAATACTTTAGTCATTATAGGTCTTACTAACTCTAATGGCAAAGTCTAACTGCAGTGTTCTTCCATATTGTTTAAATTTTCTTAGGAAATCAGATCCAATGGCCATTAACAAATTTGCTAGACCACTCCTGAAACGTCTCATTTTTCAAGTGCCTACCTTAAGAAAGAAGGAGAGGAAACAATTGCATTTTATCCAGAGATACGTTAGATTTTTACCAAAATAACAACAAAATGTTTGTCCTCACCTCCATCAACCTCAAGTGGGCAAGTGACACCACAGTGCTTTTTATCAGCTTTTTTTCTTTCTTTCTTTTTTGACTAAAAAAACCCAGCTATTTGCTTGTGTCCAAAATAATTTTTTTCAAATTATAGAATCGTCATGTTTTGACCACAGCACTGTACATCTGAAAACCCAGGTACATCAGCTTGAAAGAGGTTATGATCAGGTTATGTACAAGTATTGTATTTATTTGAATAAAAGTAAAAAGAACAACCCCAAAACAAGATGAAACAAAACATAGATTTGCAAAAGATTCCGATGTGTTTAGGAAATAGTTTATTATTGCTGACAGTTGCTATTGCTCATTCTTAAAATGACTATAAGTGTACATCTAATGAGGTCCAACAATGAAGGTAGACATCTAAATGTGAAGACTTCATAGTCTAAAGGGAGGCCTTTGTACTAATATAGCTAAATGTTTCCCAATTCTGAATTACAAAACTGCATGAGAGGTTTTGAAAACATAACTGTGCATATGGTTCATGAATTTTAGAATTTTTAAAAGTACTTTTATGTATATTATTGGTAGGAAAATACCTTTTATTTTTAAATAAAATATTTAAGTTATAAAGGCAAAGAAAGCCAGACTCATGAAATCAAAGGTCAAATGTTTTCTCTCATATGGTAAAACTAGAGAGAAATAAAATTTAAAATGGAGGATCCATGAAAATAGAAGAGAGTTCAGTGGAGTAGAGGAAGAGAATTGAGTGGGAGGAGGAGGCATACGAAATGTGAGGAACTGCAGGATGAAACTGACCAAATTATGCTATGTGCATATATGAATGTAGTAGAGTGAATACAATTTTTATGTGTATCTATAAAGTACTAAACAAAAAACAAAAAAAAAGTAAGGGAGAACAGTAGAGTAGGGGCCAGGGAGCAGGGAAAGGGAGGAGAGGAGGGAGAGTGGAAGTACTGGGGATGGTAATAGAGCAAATTATATAAAATGCAATTACAAATATGTCAAAATAAATCATACTGTTATGTATAACTCTGATGCATTAATAAAGACCCAGGGTTGTAGCTCAGTGGCAGAGCGCTTGCCTAGCATGTGTGAGGCACTGGGTTCCATCCTTAGCATTGCATAAAAAAACAAATAAGTAAAATAAAGGCATGCTGTCCATCTACAACTACAAAAACATTAAACAAAATTAAAACAGGGAAAAAATTCATAGAGGAAAAGGAAGGAATCAGAAAAAAAGAGTAAATAAAATCTTGGTTTAAAATTATTCAGTTAGAATGCAGATGTGGAATCATTTGCATGCAAATAACTGAATTTTGGAAACTTTGATATAGATAATAATGTCTGTAACATACAGAATTGCAGTATTTGGCTCACCTACTCAGTCCTTTCCAAGTCAAATAAGTATGTGAGGATGGTTTAGGATGGGAATAATTCACAGTAAATACAGCCATTTAGAAAAATTTTGTAATTCTGGAGGTTAGAATTATTGAGTTTTTAAACAAAGAGAGGCAGAGAGAGGAGTAGAGAGCAATGAAAAATAATAGAAAACAATAGAATTTAATGAGTAATAATGCAATTTTATGGAGAAACATGAGATTTAGAGAGCTGCAGAATAACAAGAAAGAAGAGGCCATTGAAATAAAAGACTGTTAGGCAGTAGTAGAATTTAGTTATTGATGTTCTAAAAAATTAGAAGAAATACACTAGACTGAATTCAATCTTTATGTGTATCTATAAAGTACCAAACAAAAATCAACAAAATATAAAGCAGAACAGTAGAGTAGAGGTAGGGGAGCAGGGGAAGAGAGGAGGGAGAGTGGAAGTACTGGGAATGGTAATACAGCAAATTATACTAAATGCAAGTACGAATGCCATTTTCCACCCACCTGATCCATCCCAATCACTAAATCTAGGTTTTAGTCAAGCATGAATGGGATGTTTTTGATATTAAGATAGGTGGTTCTAAGTTAATTTTTGTAAGACTAAGTTCTTAGTTTAGGACTGCCTTTCAGTTTTATGCTGTTCAAAAGAATAATAAATATCTCTCCATCTAAAAGAAGTAAGTGTGTAGTGTGTGGGAGATCCTATGTGGGATCCATTCAGTTTGAAAACTGAATTTTCAGAGGTTGTTGGGGGTGAATGTATTTGCATTAAGAGAACAGCACTGGTATTTGAGGCTCAGCATATTTATTGTTAATAAGGGATACATGTAGAAACTTTGCAGTAATGAAGAAGACAGAATTCTCTTTTATCAGAAAACAATATCATAAGAAGTCCTCTGCAGACTTGGTTGCTCAAAAAAAAACCCCAAAAACCCACTACATTGTGTTAGGTTCAACATCATCATATCCATGGTCTTCTTGGCTCAGGATCAATAAAGATGCTATCTCTTCCATGTTAGAATTGTTAGCTTCTTGGAGAGACTGAGGAGAGATGCCTGAAAAGAGAATCCTGGTTTCAGTGGTGACAAAAATGATAGTCCAGAGTCTTCTTGTAGAATAAAATGACTAGTAGAGTGGCTACAAAATATCTACGGGGAACCAGAACTTTTCTGGAAGGGTTAATAGAGCTATATCACATTGTCCTGAGCAAATGTCTTGATTTCAACAATGAGAAGGAGGATGGGTCAAAAATGGTAAGGAGTGGCAAAGAGATGTGAGTGCTCTTTTCCACACCAGGCTGGTATGATTCCTTAAGCACTCTAGGCAGAAGATGACCTCTCTGGATTCCAAACTATCTCAATAACAGACCACACTTGACCTCACAGCATTCATGACAATTTGGGTCCTTTGGCAGATGCCAAAGGAGGGCAGCTCAACTGAATTCAACAGTTTTCTTTTTCCATGGATCACATGACCATGCATAAGTGGAAAGCCTACTCCTAAAATATGACATCATATGTTATTTCAAACAATGAGAAAATTATTCCTTCTAGCATGAAAATTTAAATGTCTCTAATTAAGGCTATTGTACATTATGCATTAAAGTGAGAAATGTCAATGAAAAAAGTGGGTTACTTGATTCCTTCAAAATAAATTTTTACAGATGCAAGGTTGGTTAGGCATATGCAAATCAATAAATGTAATCCATCATATAAATAGAATTAAGAACAAAAATTACCTAATCATCTCAATAGATGCAGAAAAAATTTCATCAACAAAATTCAGCACCCATTCATGTTAAAAGCTCTGAAGACACTAGGGATAGAAGGAAATTATCTCAATCTTGTCAAGGCTGTACATGACAAATGCAATGTCAAATCATAATGAATGGTGAGGAAATAGAAGCATTTCCTAAAATCTAAAACAGGACAAGCATTCACACCCTCACTTCTCCTATTATATCTAGTTCTTATAATATTAGCCATATCAATTAGACAAGAGGAGGAAATTAAAAGGATACAAAGAGGAAAAGAAGAAGTCAAATTATCTCCATTTGCAGATGATATAATTCTGTACATAGAATCTCACTAGAAGTCATTTAGAGCTGATAAACAAATACAGCAAAGTAGCAGGATACAGGATCAACATACAAAAATTAATAGTTTTACTATATGCCAATAGTAAACCGAACCAAAAAAATCAAGAAAAAGTATTCTATTGAAAATAGCCGGGGCTGGGGTTATGGCACAGTGGTAGCGTGCTCACCTAGCACGCGGGAGGCACTGGGTTCGATCCTCAGCACCACATAAAAATAAAATAAAGCTATTGTGTCCACCTACAACTAAAAAGTAAATATTAAAAAAAAGGAAAATAGCCTAAAATGAAACAAAAGCAAAAACATGGAAATAAACCTAATTAAGAAGGTGCAAGACCTCTAAAATGAAACTATAGATCGCTGAAGAATTTGAAGAGGACTCTAGAAGATGGAAGGCATCCTTTGTTCTTCAATGAGCAGATTTAATATTGTTAAAGTGGTTATACAACCAAAAGCAATCTATAGTTTCAATCAGTCCCAATCAAAATATCAATGACTTTCTTCACAGAACAAGAAAAATCAGTCCTAAAATTCATATGGAAGAATAAAAGATCCAGAGCAGCCAAAGAAATACTGAGCAAGAAGAATAAGGCTGGAGGCATCACAATTCCCATGGTCAAATTATGCAGCAGAGGTCTACTAACAAAAATAGAATGGTATTTTTATAAGAACCAATATGAAAGTTAATGGAATAGAAGACACAGAGATAAACCCACACAGATACAGTCATCAGATTCTTGACAAATCAATAAAAGCACATGTTGAACAAAAGATGGATGTTATGGTTTGGATGTGAGGTGTCCCCCAAAAACTCATGTATGAGACGATGCAAATGGAGAAACAATTGTACTATAAGAGCCTTAATGCAATAATTAAATTATTCCCTTGATGGGGACTCACTGAGTGATAATTGAAGGCAGGTATGGCTGGAGGAGGTGGGTCCCTGGAGGTGTGGCCTTAGGGTATATATTTTGTATCTGGTGAGTGGAGTCTCTCTCTGCTTGCTGATCACCATGTGGGCTGCATCCCTCTGCCACACTCTTCCACCATGATGTTCAGCCATAACTCGAGCCCCAAGAAATGGAGCCTGATGACTATAGATGGAGACCTCTGAAACTGTGAGCTCCTGAATAAACCTTTTCTCTTCTACAATTGTGCTGGTCAGGAATTGATCATGGGATTCTTATCCTTAGGTGTATTTTTTTGGTGAATTTAACTTATTGATTTGTATATGTTGAACTAACCTTTCATCTCACTTACATGAAACCTACTTGATCATGGTGCACTATCTTGTTAATGTGTCTTTAAATGTGCTTTAATAATATTTAATTAAGGATTTTTGTGTCTGTGTTTTTCCAGGAATATTGGTCTGTAGTTTTCCTTCCATGATGTGTCTTTGTCTTGTTTTGGTATAAGAGTAATACTGGCTTTACAGAATAAATTTGAAGTGTTCCCTCCTTATCTATTTCATGGAATGATTTGAGAAAGATGAATATTATTTCTTAAGGATTTGGTAGGACTTCTTTTTGTTGGAAGGCCTCTAATTGCTGCTTCAGTATCATTGCTTAATATTGGTCTGTTTAGGTTTTCTATATTTTCTTCGTTTGATGTGTATCTAGAAATTGGTTAACATCTTCTAGATTTTATAGTTTTTAGTATAAATTTTCAAAATAGTTCCTAATGAGCCTCTGGACTTCTGAAATGTTTGTGATGATATCTCTTTTTTATGTTTAATTTTGTTGATTTGGGTATTTTCTCTTTTTCGGTTAGTTTGGCTAGGGAGAGAGCTATAGTAGCAAAACAGCCTATAGTAACAAATCTGTCATCAAAATAGACATGAAGACTGACGAAATAGAATAGAAAACAGAGAATGAGGCCAAATAGATATTGTCATCTGATATGTGACAAAGGAAACAAAAATATACATTGAAGAGAAAAGCCTTTTTAAAAAATGATACTTGGAAAACTGGATATTTGTATGTATAAGAATGAAACTAAACTGGGTACAGTGGCCCAAGCCTGTAATCCCAGCACTTAGGGAGGCTGAGACAGGAGAATCGAGAGTTCAAAGCCAGCCTCAACAAGGGCGAGGTGCTAAGCAACTCAGTGAGACCCTGTCTCTACATAAAACACAAAATAGGCCTGGGAATGCGGCTCAGTGGTCGAGTGCCCCTGAGTTCAATCTCCAGTACTCCCTCCCCACCCAAAAAAGAAACTAGTTTCCTATCTCTCAACCTGCACAAAGGTCAACTAAAATGAATCAAAGACCTAGGAATTATATCAGAAATCTTGCAATTCATAGAAGAAAATAGGCTCACTATTCCGATATATTGACACAGGCTCCTCATCAAGACCACTAAGGCTCAAAAAATAAAACCAAGAATCAATAAATGGGATGATATTAATTAAAATACTTTTGCACAGGAAAGAAAACAAGAGAATGAAGACAGAGCCTATAAAATGGGAGGAAAATCTTTGCCAGCTATTCTTTTGACAGGGGATTAATATTCAGAATTTATAGAGAACTCAAAAAAGTTAACACTCCCAAAATAATCAAATTAATAAATGGGCAGTAGAGCTATACAGATATGTCTCAAAAGAAATAATACAAATAACCAAGAAATATATGAAAAGCTGCTTAACATCTATAGCAATCAAAGGGAATGCAGATCAAAACTACAGTTTTATATCATCTGGTCCCTGTTAGAATGGCAATCATCAAGAATATAAATAATAATAAATGCTGATGAGAACATGGGGGAAAGTATACTCATTCATTTTGGTAGGATTGCAAATCAGTACAAACACTTTGGAAAACAATATGAATATTCCTCAAAGGATTAGGACTGAAACCCCTTCATGACTACCTCGCTCCTTGGTTTTTATCCAAAAGAACTAAAATAAGCATAGTGGAGTGATATGGGCATATTGGTGTTTATAGAAGCACAATATACAATAGCCAAGTTATAAAAACAGCTAGGTGTCTGTCAGCAGATGAATGGATATAGAGAATGTGGCAATATACACAATGGAGTTTTACTCAGCATAAAGAAGAATTAAATTATGGCATTTGCATGTAAAGGGGACAAAACTGGAGAACATTCTGCTAAGTGAAATATACCAAACTCGGAAAATCAAAAGTTGAATTTCTTCTCTTATATGCAGATGTTGGAGCAAAATAAGGCATGAGGGGGAAAAAGGGGAGAAACTCTGGAATGAAATTGATCCATGAATGTAAAAGAGAGATCAGTGGAATAGAGTAAGGGGGTTGATGTGGAGGGAGTAAGGATGGAAAAAGGAGGAACTGTGGAATGACGTCAACCAAATTATGTTATGTGTGTGTGTATATATATGTATATATGTATACATACATATATATATATATCAGTGATTTATAAAAAACCAAAGAAACAGAAAGGATATAAGTAAAGAAAGGGGAGCAGAAGTGAGAGGGAAAAGAAAAGTGGAATATGGGAGATGGAAATGGAGAAAACTTTGCCTCATGTATGTATAAATAGGTCAAAATGAACATTACTATTGTGCAGAACTATAATGCACTGATAAAAAGTTTAAAAAGTAAATAAATAAATGTTGATGAAGATGTGGGCAGAAAGAAACACACATACATTCTTGGTGAGATGGCAAATTAGTACAAACACTTTGGAAAGCTGTATGAAAATTTCTTAAAAGACTAGGAATGGAGCTAGCATATGACTTTGCTATGCCACTTGTTGATATTTGTCAAAAGAGCTGAAATCAGCATGCAACAGTGATAGAGGTATATCAATGTTCAAGTTATGGAACCAGTCTAGGTGTCTATCAAGGAATGAATGGATAAAAAAATTGAGATATATTTACATATGCACACACATAATGCAGTTCTATTCAATCATAAAGAAAAATTAAATTATATCATTTGATGGTAAATGGATGGAACTGGAGAAAATCATGGTAAGTGAAATAATCCAGATTCAGGATGTTAAGAGTTGAATCTTTTCTCTCATATGCAGAAGCTACAGAGAAGTAAGGAATAAAAAGGAGAGATACCATAAATTAGAAGTAATAACAGTGAATTAATAGGGGGTTGAGGGGGAGGCATGAGGAAGAGAAATGGGGAGAAACTCAGGAATGAAATTGACCAAATTATGCTTTCTGTGTGCTTGAATATATCACAATGAATTCTACTTTTATGTATGAATGCAATACTCTAAATACAAAAACAATAAATACGTAGAAGGCAGACCTGTTGAGTAGGGGGAGGCAATCAGGGGGAAGGAGGAAGGAGGGAAAGGGGAGGCACTGGATATTTAAATGGGGCAAATTATGTCATATGCATTTACAAATATGTCAAAATTACTGCCACTAATATGAATAATTGTAATGCACTAATAAACAAAGGTTTCCAAATTATTTTGCACAAATCGAAGACCACCATATGTGTTGTCCAAACATAGGTCTTGGTTTGCTGTATGAAAATTGGAACAAAGCCCCAAAGTCTCTACAGCTCATACAGACATGTCTCCATCCCTTGGGTTGTGTGTACAAAGAACACAATATTTATCTCCTTTCAGAAGAAAAGGAAGAGCTTCAATAAACAGGAAAAGCGAAGAGATGACATCATCTTGATTTATAAGGCTACCTAGATTCTTGTAGTAAAGGAAAACTGATAGATATATCCAAATCAGTATTTACCATGACAATAATACAAGACAACTGGAGAGATAGCTATTCACCTACCTCTCTGAGAATATTTGGCACCACCTCCCTCTTCTGGGGAAAAATTCTCTTCCTTCATTCCCAGGGAAGAAGGAATTTCAGGAACAGGTAACTCTTCAACATCATCATAACCATTGCCTGTGGCAACTGCATGCTGCCCTAGAGGTTCTGAAAACAGGGAATAAGGTGGAGAGCAAGATATTTCTTAGTCTAGGTGATGTCTGCTTTGTCTTCTAACGCAGAGGCTCTAATAGTTGATAAATATAGGCACCATATTCTAAGGTTGTCCCAAAGACATACATTTGATCATTGTATTCTTAGAAACCATGTAAATCATCTATTTCAATGTATTAAGGCCAATAATATTTTACTAGCACACCATGCCACAAAACATCGATAAAAGTTACGCTATGAGTTTGAAGCACTCTTTTCAGGCATGTGGTAGAGGGTTGAAAAATATGTACAATCAGTGACTGAGGGAGATTTCATCAGGACTAAGGAGAACCCAGTGTGTTCATATGGCCTCTGAGGCTATGGAGACACAGTGCTGTCCAGGAGAGAAGCCTGACTTTCTCTCTCCCACAGGCAGGCAATCCAATTCCAGGAAGCATGGGTTTCAACCTCCTCTCCTAAAGATTCCATCTTCACAGAGCACTCCTGGACACGCCTCATCCATGGATCTCTCCACTTTTACCACTTGGGGCAGGTCCAGGATATCTTTCTTTCTTAGGGCCTTTGTAGAAAAAGAGCTCCTGGTGATTGATAAGTACAGGCATCACACACTCCATGTGTTCCAGGGATTATGAATGTCATTTTTTGTCTTAGTATTCACATAAACCACAAAATGGTTCATACATCCCTGTATTTCAGGGTCAAAACCATACTTCCCAATGTTCCTTTTCACCATGGAATTTTTGAGATGATCAGGTTCAAAGGTTCTTTTTAATGTTATGGCCTTGGATTTTATAATGATACATTTGAAGTATATCTGTGACCATATAGAAGTAGTTATGGAAACCAACAGATTAGAATCTAATCTTTCCCTTTAGGAGATGACAGAGTACATGGAGAGGAAAAAATAATTGCAAACCAGACACAAGAGTCCCTTCCCACCCTAATCACAGCAAGTTCTTCTCAGATAATAACCTCCTCCTCACCCCCACCATCCCAGGGAAGACGTGTTTCTGCTACCTGGGGCGGATTCAGGTTCTTCATTCTCCTCATTGTCCCCTGTATAATAGGGTAGTTTAGTTGCTAAGCCATCAGACAGGGTTCCTAGTAGGGAGAAAACATCATAGACAAACACAGTAGGAGATCAAATGTCCTGGTTCAAAAGAAATTTTGAAGCTTTATACTTGTAGAGAGAGGGCTTAGAGCTTTTGTCTTACAAGGATGCTGATAATTGTTATAGTGGTCTAGTAGTGTTTCCTAGAAGTTCATGTTTTAAATGGTTGGGCCTCAGGTTATTGGTATTGGTAAAGGTAGAACCTTTAAGGAGTGGGGACTAGTGATAGGTGTTAAGTTGTTGGGAGCATGCCCTTGAAAAGGATTATAGGTTTCCAATCTCTTCCTCTTTCTATTAATGTTCTGTTCACTATGAGGTGAGCATGTTTGCTCCACTACACGCTCCCAGCATGATATGCTGCCTTGCACAGGCCAAAAGCAACAGGGCCAGGTTACTATGGAGTAAAACATCTGAAAAGGTGAAGCAAAATAAACCTTTCTTATAATTTGATGATCTCAGGCATTTTATTTCAGTAATGGAAAGCTATCTAATATGCTATGTGAGGTTGGGTTAGTCATGAGGTCTTGGGTCGCTGAAGATCACACACTGATGGCAAACTCATGAAAAGAAAGGAGGGTATGGAACACACCTGGGCTGCTCAGCAGACTCTTCTTCTCTGGATTTATGGCATAATCTATCTCTTGGTACAGGACCTCATGAACAGCCTCTTCAAAATTGGATAAGGCTGGAGAAAACAATGAGTTCAGACATTGCTTCTAGAAGTCTTTCCCTTACCAACAGACAAAATCTTCCCTAATGCACACTCTTGGGGACACCCTTCTGCACCCTTCCTGCATCCCTTTCTTTAGCTTTGTGATCCATTGGGATAGAATTAGATTTATGCCCAACCATGGATCTTAAACCCAGTCTCCAAAAGCACTGCCTACATGGGAAACCATCATATATCATGGCTCCATTTTTTAACCCAGGAACTATTTATGTCTTTTAAATATCCAAATCCATGATAGAGAAGGCAGTTTTTCATATAAGGAGAACAAGACTAAAACATGTACTTAAAACAACAACAACAACCCACAATTGGTCTAATATTATCCCTGCATAATTTCAGCTCACAGCATTCCTGTACCTTGGCGCTCTGCTCTCCATCTGAGCAGCTGAGTTCCCAGGATGATGAGGACCATGAAAAGAAGAGCTCCCAGGATCATGCAGAGGATCCCAGGTAAGGAGAAGATGCCAGGGACAGGGGCTGAGGTTGAACTGGTCCCTGAAGAAGGAAAAGGGCCATGAGTCTTTAGAGAGCACCATAAGCTCAGGAGAACCCACTTATCCTGGTCATCTCTTGAGTCCTCAGGACCATGAAGTCCCTAGCTCAGACATCAGAGATCTGCCTGAATATTACCACCTATTACCACCCTAGATCCTGCTCTGAACTGTGTCAACTATCTTCTGAGTCTGGTTTTAAGGGATTACTATGAAGTGAATGCAGGTAAGGTTTGGAGCTCTCTGACTGCTGTAATTTGATATAAATGATGGCTTCTTTGAACACCTAATCATCAGGCATACTATAATATGACCAGAACTGTGTGGACTCCCTAGCACAGAACACTGAAAATCTGCTTATCTCCTCCATTACCTGGTTCAGAGCAAAAGAAGCACTTACTTCTAGGGGTAGGGAGAGTTGTTGTCCTTTTACCTGGGGAGAAGAGAAGGAAAATGGAATCATTGCACTGTGTGGTCTGGGAATGTCATGGATCCCACCCACCACCACTGGCACATCGGTTTGTCCCAAATGTCAGGAGATCGGGCACTGCCTTCCAGAGCCAGAGCACAGGGCTGGGCAGCCATGGAAGTGATTTGGATGCAAACACATTCCTTCAACCCTCGCCCACTCTCCTGGTCCTGCTACTCACCAGAGCACCTCACACCAGCATCCTCCTCATGCTTGCAGTCACTCTGCCCCCAGGGGGCTGCAGCACAGGCCCACAGGGAGGGCTCCCTGCCCCTGCATTGCACCTCATCCAACCAGATGCTTCCATTCCCAGGGCCAAACGCAGCCTCCCCTGGGGCTTCCAGGGCAGAGCCACAGTCCAGCTGCTGACACACCACCTCAGCCTCTGCCAGGCTCCAGGAGTCATCGCAAACTGTGCCCCAGGCGCCTTTGTGCCAAACCTCCACTCGCCCTGAGCACTCGCTGTCTCCTCCTCTGAGTCGGAGCT
>PVHX01017593.1:0-39505 GCA_004024805.1 Geosciurus inauris | reverse complement strand
CTAAAAGCCAGGAGATCATGGAACAACATATTCCAAGCTCTGAAAGAAAATGGATGCCAACCAAGAATCCTATATCCAGCAAAATTGAGCTGCAGATTTGATGATGAAATAAAAACCTTCCATGATAAACAAAAGTTAAAAGAATTTACAGCAAGAAAGCCTGAACTACACAGCATTCTTGGCAAAATATTCCATGAGGAGGAAATGACAACCAACAATGAAAATTTACAGAGAGGAACTACACTAAAGGAAAGACCATTCAAAAGAGAAAACAACTCAAGGTAAATACAAAAAACAAACCAAAATGACCGGAATTACAAATCATATTTCAATAATAACCCTGAATGTAAATGGCCTAAATGCACCAATTAAAAGACATAGACTGACAGACTAGATTAAAAAAAAGACCCAACAATATGCTGTCTTCAAGAGACTCATCTCACAGGAAAAGACATCCACAGACTGAAAATGAAAGGGTGGGAAAAAACATATCATTCACATGGACCCCCAAAACAAGCAGGAGTTTCCATCCTCATATCAAATAAAGTGGACTTCAAACCAAAAATGGTAAAAAGAGATACTTCTTAAGGGAATCATACATCAACAAGACATAATAATCATAAATATCTATGCCCCAAATAAAGGGCTTCTACGTGTATCAAACAAATCCTTCTCAAATACAAGAATCAAATAGACACAACACAATAATACTTGGAGACTTTAACACAGATCTCTTACCATTTAATAGGTCTTCCAAACAAAAACTTCATAAAGAAACCATAGACCTCAATGAAACTATCAATAATTTAGACTTAACAGACATATATAGAGTGTTCCATCCATCAACAAGTGAACACACCTTTTTCTCAGCAGCACATGGATCCTTTTCCAAAATAGATCATATGTTATGTCACAAAGCCAGTCTTAGCAAATACAAAAAAATAGAGATATTACCCTGCATCCTATCTGACCACAATGGAATCAAATTACAAACTAATGACAGATTAAAAAACAGAAACTGCTCCAACACATGGAAACTAAATAATATGCTATTGAATGATGCATGGATAACAGAAGGCATCAGGGAAGAGATAAAAAAGTTCTTAGAGGAAAATGAAAACTCTGATACAACATACCAAAATCTCTGCAATACCATGAAGGCAGTGCTAAGAGGAAAGTTCATAGCACTAAACTCATTCATTAGAAGAAGTAAAAGTCAACAAATAAATGAACTGACTCTTTGTCTCAAAGCCTTAGAAAAGGAAGAACAAATCAACACCAAAAGAAGTAGAAGACAGGAAATAATCAAAATCAGGGCTGAAATCAATGAAATGGAAACAAAAGAAACAATTCAAAAATTGACAAAACAAAAAGCTGGTTCTTGAAAAAATAAACAAAATTGACAAACCCTTAGCCACCCTAATGAAAAGAAGGAGGGAGAAAACTCAAATTACTAAAATTCGTGATGAAAAAGGAAATATCACGATAGACACTACTGAAATACAGGGGATAATTAGAAACTATTTTGAAAATTCATACTCCAGTAAAATAGAAAACCCTGAAGACACCAACAAATTTCTAGAGGCATATGACCTACCCAAACTGAACCAAGAGGACATACACAACTTAAACAGATCAATTTCAAGCAAGGAAATAGAAGATGCCATCAAGAGCCTTCCAACCAAGAAAAGCCCAGGTCCAGATGGATTCTCAGCTGAGTTCTACAAGCCCTTCAAAGAAGAATTAATACCAATACTCCTCAAACTATTTCATGAAATAGAAAAGGAAGGGACCCTTCCAAACTCATTCTATGAGGCAAGTATCACCCTGATTCCAAAACCAGACAGAGACACATCAAAGAAAGAAAACTTCAGACCAATATCCCTGATGAACATAGATGCAAAAATTCTCAATAAAATTCTGGCAAATCGCATACAAAAACATATCAAAAAAATAGTGCACCATGATCAAGTGGGGTTCATTTCAGGAATGCAAGGTTGGTTCAACATAAATAAATCAATAAATGTAATACATCACATCAATAGACTTAAAGATAAGAGTCATATGATTTTATCAATTGATGCAGAGAAAGCATTTGACAAAATATACAGCACCCTTTTATGCTCAAAACACTAGAAAAACGTGGGATAGTAGGGACATACCTCAACTTTGTAAAAGCTATCTATGCTAAACCCAAGGCCGACATTATCCTAAATGGAGAAAAATTGGAATCATTCCCTCTAAAAATGGGAACAAAACAGGAAATGCCCTCTCTCACCACTGCTATTCAACATAGTCCTTGAAACACTAGCCAGAGCAATTAGACAGATGAAAGAAATTAAAGGGATACAAACAGGAAAAGAAGAACTCAAACTATCATTATTTGCAGACGACATGATTCTATACTTAGAAGATCCAAAAACTCTACCAGAAAACTTCTAGAATTAATAAATGATTTCAGCAAAGTAGCAGGATATAAAATCAACACCCATAAATCAATTGCATTTCTATACATCAGTGATAAACCCTCTGAAAGAGAAATTAGGAAAACTATTCCATTCAAAATAGCCTAAAAAAAAAAAAAAAAAACTTGGGAATCAATTTAACAAAAGAGGTGAAAGACCTCTACAATGCAAACTACAAGACACTGAAGAAAGAAATTAAAGAAGACCTTAGAAGATGGAAAAAATCTCCCATGCTTCTGGATAGGCAGAATCAATATTGTCAAAATGGCCATACTTCCCAAAGTGCTATATAGATTCAATACAATTCCAATTAAAATCCCAACATCATTCCTTATAGAAATAGAAAAGGCAATCATGAAATTCATTTGGAAAAATAAGAGACCCAGAATAGCCAAAGCAATCCTTAGCAAGAAAAGTGAAGCAGGAGGCATCACAATACCAGACCTTAAATTATACTACAGAGCTATAGTAACAAAAATGGCATGGTACTGGCACCAAAATAGACATGTAGACCAATGGTATAGAATAGAAGACACAGAGATGAACCCACTTACATACAGTTACCTTATACTAGACAAAGGAGCCAAACACGTACACTGGAGAAAAGATAGCCTCTTCAACAAATGGTGCTGGGAAAACTGGAAATCCATATGCAGCAAAATGAAACTAAATCCCTATCTGTCACCATGCACAAAATTCAACTCAAAGTGGATCAAGGACCTGGGAATCAGACCAGAGACCCAATGCCTAATAGAAGAAAAACTAGGCCCAAATCTTCATCATGTCGGATTAGGACCTTACTTCCTTAACAAGACTCCTATAGCACAAGAAGTAAAATCAAGAATCAATAAATGGGATGGATTCAAACTAAAAAGCTTCTTCTCAGCAAAAGAAATAATCAATGAAGTGAACAGAGAGCCAACATTCTGGGAACAAATCTTTGCCACACACACATCTGATAGAGCACTAATCTCCAGGATATATAAATAACTCAAAAAACTTATCACCAATAAAACAAACAACCCAATCAATAAATGGGCCAAAGAGCTGAACACAAACTTCTCAGAAGATATACAATCCATCAACAGACATATGAAAAAATGTTCAACATCTCTAGCAATCAGAGAAATGCAAATCAAAACTACCCTAAGATTTCATCGCATGCCAGTCGGAATGGCAATTATCAAGAATACAAACAACAATAAGTGTTGACAAGGTTGTGGGGAAAAAGGCACGCTCATACATTGCTGGTGGACCTGCAAATTGGTACAACCAATCTGGAAAGCAGTATGGAGATTCCTTAGAAAACTTGGAATGGAACCACCATTTGAGCCTGCTATCCCACTCCTCGGTCTATACCCAGAAGACCTAAAAACAGCACACTACAGTGATGCAGCCACTTCAATGTTTATAGCAGCTCAATTCACAATAGTTAAACTGTGGAACCAACCTAGATGCCCTTTGATAGATGACTGGATAAAGAAACTGTGGTATATATACACAATGGAATATTACTCAGCAATAAAAGAGAATAAAATTATGGCATTTGCAGGTAAATGGATGGAATTGGAGAATATCATGCTAAGTGAAGTAAGCCAATCTCAGAAAACCAAATGTCGAATGTACTCATTGATAAGTGGATTCTGATCCATATGGGGGGAAGGACACGGGAACAATGGAGGAACTCTGTTCACAGGGGTGAAAGGGGAAAGGGGGCATGTGGACAGTAAATGTGGTGGAATATGATGGTCATCATAGCCCTAGCTTTATGTATGTTGTGATTCTATAGCACTTACAATCAGAGAAATAAAATGTTATCCTTCATCTGTGTACAATGAATCAAATTGCACTCTATTATTATGTAAGCCTACATAGAACAAATAAATAAATTAAATATGAAAGAAATAAAAATAAAACACTTAAAAGTGAAAAAATTCTATTATTACCAACCTAGGTGCCCTTCAATAGATGAATGGATAAAGAAAATATGGTGTATGTACACCGTGGAATATTACTCAGCCATAAAAAAGAACAACTTTATGACTTTTTACTTGTAAATGGATGGAACTGGAGACTATCATGCTAAGTGAAATAAGCCAATTCCAAAAAACAAGGGCTGAATGTTCTCTCTGATAGGCAGATGCTAACAGACAATAAGGGGGTGCAGGGGAAGAATAGAAGTTCAGTGAATTAGACAAAAGGGAATGAAGAGAAGGGAGAAGGGATGGGAATAAGAAAGACAGAATGAACCAGACATAACTTTCCTATGTTCATATATGAATGAACCAGTGTAACTTCACATCATGTACAGCCACAAGATAGGGATTCTAATTAGAATAAGCTGTGCTCCATATATGTATAATGTGTGAAAATACATTATACTGTCATGTATATCTAAAAGAACACATTTTTAAAAAATAAAAATTTATTTATTTAGTTATGTTGTATTGTTATTGATATGGTTGGATTTAAATCTCCCATCTTGCAATTTCTTTTATGCCCCATCTTTCCTTTTTGATTTATTTTATGCTTTTTCAATTAACTGAGTATTTTGTATGATTCCATTTTAACTCCTTGGTTAATTTATTAGCTACAACTTTTTCTTGTGTTATCTTAATGGTTGCTTTAAGGTTTATAGTAAACATCTTTAGCTTATTACAGTGTACCTTTAAGTGATATTATCCACCTTACACATAGCAAAGGAACTTCACAACAACATGCCTCCATTTCTTTCCTCCCAGGCTTGTGTTATTGTCTTATATTTAATTTCTACATGTGTTACAGAAGATATAATAATTGCTATTACTTGGTCTATAAAAAAATCAATTGTATTTCTTTTCTCTTCTTTTTTCTTTTTGGTACTGGAGATGGACCCCAGGGGTGCTTTACCACTGAGCCACATCCCCACTCTTATTTCTTCTCTTTAAAATTTTCTTATTTTGAGACAGTCTCGCTAAATTGCGGAGGCTGGCCTCAGTCTTGCCATCCTCCTGCTTCAGCCTCCCAAGTCGCTGGGATTATAGGCATGCACCACCTTGCTGAACAAAGATATCATTAAAGGCTGTGCTCCACTGCCTTGTAGCTTGTAGTGTTTTCAATGAGAAGTCTGCTGTCATCCTTATGTATGTAATGTCCTTTATCTCATACTACATTTAGGATTTTCTTTTTATCACTAGTTTTAAGTAATTTGATTATAAAATGACTTGGCATAATTTTCATCATGTTTCTTGTGTTTAGGGTTCATTGAACGTTTGAGTTGGTGAATTTATAGTTTTCACCAAAATTGGAAAATGGCCATTATTTCTTCAAATATTTTTTTCCATCTGCTCCTTCCACCTTT
This sequence comes from Geosciurus inauris, assembly GCA_004024805.1. NCBI lineage: Eukaryota > Metazoa > Chordata > Mammalia > Rodentia > Sciuridae > Geosciurus > Geosciurus inauris. The sequence goes on along the minus strand of PVHX01017593.1, from coordinate 33,700 downwards.
TGAAGACTTCCATTCCGTTAGACCATTTGAAATTGTCCTACAGCTCACTAAAACTCTTCATTTCTGTGTCTTTTTCTGTGTATTTCATTTTACATAATTTCTATTGCTATGTCTTCCTGTTCACTAATCTTTTTTTCTGCCATGTCTAATTCACTGTTAGTCTCAACCAGTGTTTTCATTTTATTGTAGTATTCATGGCTAAAAGATCAATGTGGGTCTTTTTATTTGTCCCACATCTTCTACTTAACATACCCCATGAGTTATGTGGTTTTCCACTCTGATGGAAGCAGGAACACTCCTAGCTTCAGTTGGACTCTGAAATTGTTCCTTCTTTCTGAGTAGTTCTTTACAAAGTCTTGTGTAGTTCCTTTACATGCATGCTCTGATCTGAACTTATGTGATGACTCAAGGGGGATCCTCTTTGGATCTAGTGTTTTCTTTCTGTGCAGTTCTGTCCTCTCTAGTATGCAGCCTTGTGAACTCTAGCCTCCTTGGTTTCCCTGGTCTCAGCTCTGCCTCCTAACTTAGCCCCAGGCTCCACTGAGTTCCCCCTCCTGGGCCACAGCCTGGAAGCACTCTCCAGGCAGCAAGCTAGGCCAGTCACAGAGCTTACCTCATCTGTTTCCTATCCTTCAGGCCCTTCATGGTCTGATGTCTAATGTCTTTACAGTGATTGTTGTATAACAGTAATCCAAAATTTTAGTTGTTTCAGGCAGGAGGGTAAATCCAATCATTTATTTCATCTAGGCCTGAGATCTTCTGCCTCGTTTATTGAGTCTTTCCCTTCTAGAATACACCAGGGTTAGGTTCTTTGTCTAGTTTGTTCCCAGATATGTACTAGATGCTTGGTATGTAGGAAGTCCTCAATAAATATTAAATAAATATTTGATACATGTTGAGTGAAAATAATCAAGTACTTTGTAGATTAAATGAACTATGTGGATTTTTCTTATCTTAGCAATGAGTCTAGCTAATTGGAACATAGAAGTGTATCTTTACTGATTGGATCTTCAGTTCAGGGCAAACAGGAAACATATTGCTTGCTATTTCCAGCCTTCATGGAGTCCCCTTGCCAGAGGGGTACAGCTCTGAAAGTGCAGTCTCTGTTAGGAATCAGACTTCTCTCTGGGACTCTTATGCCCAAGGAATTTCTATAGAAGAAAATGTTTGTCCCAATTCAGAGGAGAGATGTTTTCAATGTTTTGTTTGTTTTTAAACAGTGAGGCCCTTTCATTGAATGAAATCTTACATACAGCCCAGATGTTTTGTAACCCCAGTACCTTTGTGAAGGGAAAGAAGAGTAGTTAAATCCATCAGAACCTCAATGTTAGAAATCATGAACATAATGCTGAATCCAGAAGATTAAGCTATACCAGTTTTCACTTCAGGTATGGATCCTTTATCCTCAGTTCCATAGGCCTCTTTCATGGTTATGCCTCTCACATTTGGGACCCTCTTTTTGTCTTCCTGACACCTTTAAACTTTGCATACCTCTCTCCTTGGACTCCACCTCTGGAGTGTTCATATTGCTTTTATCTGGTTACGAATCTGTGGATGGTGGTAGGTGTATTGAATAGGTATCTGTACTACAATTCAAACCTTCATCATTTTTTTTAGATCACCTCTCTCAGTGTATTACAATGCCAAACAAAAAGAATTTCTGCTCTCTTTTCTGATAACTAGCACCATGTCCTATGGAGCAGGAATGGAAGAAAATTTTATCTCATTAAATACATAAAAGTCATAGTTCTGAGAATCCTTTACAAATCTAAATACACAAAAATCACAGTTCTTATAAGGCTTTACATGTCTGAGTATATTTGTTTTCTTATTATAATAAAAATTTAGAAATGGAATTGTTTGGATAAATAACAAAAGTGGGGAGGAAATGGGGAAGTCGATGGATGCTTTTTTTTTTTTTGGTACTGGAGATTGAACCCAGGGGCACTCGACCACTGAGCCACATTCCCAGCCCTATTTTGGGTTTTATGTAGAGACAGGGTCTCACTGAGTTGCTTAGCACCTCGCCGTTGCTGAGGCTGGTTTTGAACTCGTGATTCTCCTGTCTCAGCCTCCCTAAGTGCTGGGATTACAGGCTTGCACCACTGCGCCCGGCTCAATGGATGCTTGTTACTAGCTAAAATCAGCCTCAGCATGATACAGGTCTCTGAATCTTGAATTTTGTTTACTTGGCCAGCACTGGAAGTAGCTGCACATGGTTGATCTACACATTAGCTTGTCTGGCAGTGCCAGATGCTCCTCAGTTAGGGGACAGCATAGGAGGAGCTTTATTTTGGGATTCCCCTGTCAGTGTGTGGCTTTCTGTAGCTGATGTGCAATGGGTTAAGATCTAGCATAGAAGACATTTAAGCACGAATGCTTCTTTTGTTAATTTTAAAGTTAATTTTTTATAACTGAATTGTAGGATACCCAGTTGGTGTCTGGAAAATTGGTTAATGTGGGAAAAATGCACACACACCCACGGTGGCCAGTCCACATGAGTAAAATTTATATTAAATTTTTGAAAAAGAAATTTATATTAAATGTTCATGGAATCATTGGATTCCTAAAAATTTCAGAATTGCTTGGTCCTATCTCTAATTTTATAAAGACAGAGATGAAAGTAGAAGTGGGTTTTTGTAAGCTATATGTTTTAAATATTCAAAATCAAACTAACAAACTATTAAGCATTTCTAGTCATGGCTTGGTTTTTCTAATGAACAACTCCTATCCAGAAGCCCACCAAGAGTCACCTCATAGCCGAGCGCGGTGGCACACACCTGTAATCCCAGCACTTAGGGAGGCTGAGACAGGAGAATCACGAGTTCAAAACCAGCCTCAGCAATGGCGAGGTGCTAAGCAACTCAGTGAGACCCTGTCTCTACATAAAACACAAAATAGGGCTGGAGATGTGGCTCAGCGGTCGAGTGTTCCTGAATTCAATCCCCGGTACCAAAAATAAATAAATAAATAAATGTCAGTTCATTAGAACAGAAGACGCTCCCGTCACTCAGGAAACTCCATGAGATTTAGGTGCTGTGTCAGGAATGCTTGTCAAAGACCTAATATTAGAATACAAGGTGCTTCTAGGGCTGAGGATGTAGTTCAGTGGTAAAGAGCTTGCCTAGCATGGGCAAGGCTTTGGGTTCTATCCCCAGCACCCAAAACAAAACGAATAAATAAACAAGGTGCCTCTAACACCCCATCACTAAGGACATTGCAAGAACTGAAGGAACTCTTTGCCTGGGAACCAGGAGTAGAGACCGACTATATACCTATTTCTTACGTAACAATGAGCAAGCCTATTGTGACTCACTTGCATCCAGAGACCACTGGAGTTTTACCTTCGAACTTGACCTTCAGAGCCTGTCAGCCTGATGTCGTATTATCCGATGCTCCTCCTTAGCCACATGTTAGGCATTGTATAGAAAGTTAATTTTCCTAAGTTTAGTGTCTTTCCAACGCATATGCATTAGCATTTCACAAAAGCAGTGTCTGTTGAATTTTCATGGCTTTTAGCGGGAAGTAAAATGTAGTTTAAGGAATAGGAACTCTGGCACCAGAAAAACGCAGGCTAGCCTCTGCCACTTAACCAGGTGTTCCATCTCAGAGAATCCACCCTCTCACTTGTAATAGGGAGACGATGCTGCTCAACACAAAGGACCACCGTGAGGATCAATCGGACAGCTTAAGTAAGCATCTCTTTCCCTAAAATATCAGCACAACCAGCGGACCAAAGGTCAATTAGTCACTCACTGAACAGAATGTGACTGCACGACAGGGCAGCTGTCACACCACTTTGTTTCCCTTGCTATTTGTGGGGCCACAGCAACAAAACTGTGAGGACTACAACCACTGATCTTCTGGGGCCCAAATGAGATTGTGGTGATAATGAACTAGGCGGGGACTTCTCTGGGGAGCTTGGTGGTGAGGTGTGGACAGACAAGAGCCAGTTCTTCACCAGAGGCAGTGGAGGTCAGACAACGCGTGGTGCTGGGAGGGTCCTGGGTAATCAATTAAATGGCTTTGCCCCCTGGGATCTGAGTCACTGAAGAAATATACCTAAGAGCCAGCGAGGGATCAAAACACCAGGTTTTATTGTAAAGCTAGACTGGAGAAGACAGTGAAGACCGGCCTAGTCCTTCCCTGCTCCCACCTAGATGAAACCTAACCCCAAGCACGACTTTAGTGGCAACTAGAACCACAACCCTAACCCTAACATCCCCCAACCCTAACCCCCCAACCCTGACCCGCCCCTGACTCACAACCCCAAGGGGAGCACACGGATTCCCATGCAGTCTGGAGAAAGCAAGCCAACCAGGGCTGAGCAACGGCATTCTTGCCTCAGCGACTACCTTCCTTGGGAGAAATGGAGAGATAGGAGAGAAGAGGATATTCTCTCCAGGGAGGAGAGCATGGGCATCCCCTCCCATCTACGTCAGAGGGACCCCGATGACTTCACTGACTTTAATCCTAAACTCCTCTCCCCACATTACGGTGACCTTGACAGATCCAGTGAAGCCCCAGCCTCTAGGTCTGATTCACTGCTGAGCCACGAGGACACTCAGACTGCCATTGTCACTGGGGGCCCTTCCATTTGTAGGCTTGCCCGGTGGAAAGTGGCCTTGTGTGTTTGCACGAATAAACTAAAGAGCCCTGTGACTAAAGCACTCCATCCTGCAGTTGGGTCCTCACTGCTCCTGGGTGGTCCTGAACCATCCTGCAGTTGGGTCCTCACTGCTCCTGGGTGGTCCTGAAGGCAGAAGGGCCTCCCATCCTGAGGAACAGCCCAAGGCATGATCCTTAGCTGTGGCAATTGGCTTCAAGACTAGGCTCAACTTTTGCCAAGAACTTAGAGGTGGTGCAGGTATTGAGCCAGTCGGGCAGGGACAGGAGGCAGCACTAAGGTGGCCCGGCAATCACCATCCATAGCCACCCTTTCCCAAGGTCATCAAGGGTCAGCACAGGTGGACCTGCTCCAGCACAGATGGCCACAGGATGCCCCAGGACCACCTCTGGGGTCCAAACCATATATCAGATTTCAGGAGGAGACTTAGAGAGGGGAAAAAAGCTTCTGTATGCAAGCATTCTCAGAATCATTACTGTGGAACTTTAAAAGAAATCCAGCCTCTTGTAGCACCAGCTATCGAAGTGGTGCCGATCAGTATTTAGTTTTTGTTATCTTTTGCATTAGAAGTTGATTTTTTCTTTACTACATAAATAATGCATTTTGATTTTCCATAATTAGAACTATGCATATGAATATCTGGATAAAAAGTGTCAGCAAGAACCTCATCACCCTGAGAGAACCTTGAGTGTTGCTGCTAGTTTTTTCTGCAACTTTTTACGCAGGCACATATATGTAAATTTTCACAAAGAGAAAGGAGCATCAAGGATGTATTTTTTATTGCCCCAGTACTGTGTTGAACCCAAGGGTGCTTTACCACCGACACCCCAATTACTTTTCATTTTTTTATCCTCCTGCCTCAGCCTCTCAAGTTGCTGGGATCACAGGTGTGCACCACCATACCCAGTGAGCATTATTAAATTGTTGAAATCATCGACACTGTCGGTTCCCATTGGCCCCACCCACACCTTCAGCCCTCCTTGTACACAATCTGCAAGGCACCCTTCTCTCTCTCTGTCCCCAACACATCTGTACAGTTTTTTATCTACAGCTTTATACCATCGGTCTTTGTAGGGAGCAGCAGCCGCAGGCATGCTTAGCAATGTCTGGACGCAATTGATAAGGACCATCATCTAGAGACAGAACAACGCTTGTGTGCAGTAAAACAGCATCCAGGGACATGACAATGAACATCAACTTGGAACTGTATTTAAACCACTTTCCCTGCCATATCGAAGAGCTTCAATCCAAGGACATCAGTGAGACTGGCCACCTTGCTGTCCATCCCTGGATTGACTCCACCCTGATGTCCAGTGGTCGGCTGGAGAGAACCACCAGACAACGACAACATTTGTTCTTTGGCTAAGAGAAGTCGTGTGACATGGGAGGTACTTTGGGGCTCATAGTTGACCTGGGATTGTGTGATGTATTTACTGTGTTTAATTAATGTGAATGGAGTTAACTGTTTGTATTTGGCAATTGGTGTGATCAAATATACGCTTGCATTCAAAGACAATCTGCCTCCCAGTAATTATTAAAACGCTGCTCATGATGGTCTTTATTTTATAAAATGAGTTTGTCTGTTTCCCTTCATCCTGTTTTCTTCTGTTAGCAACACCTCCAGAATGCCAATGAGTCCCCTAGAAGGACCCCAGTTTTTCTTAAATGACTCCTTCATATTCTATGGCATATTCAGATTCATATTCATAACTGCATGTGTGAAGCGAAGAGGTCTCCCCCCCCCCCGATTTCTCCAAGGCCTCTGATCCTCGTGGATGCAAAGAGCACTGAACATAGACCATGAAGACACTGTGGTACAGTGGGCGACTGGGAAATTTGGAGACCCAGGGCCCAATTTCCTTCCTACCAGGTGAGAATAAACTGAAGATTATGCCAAAAGAACCTTTTAAATAATAATGATTCGATGACATTGATGATGATAATAATGATAATGACTATTATTTGCATTATTGGTTTTGACCTTATTATGACTTTGCCTAAGTCTTGCGTGCGCGCTTGTGTGTGTGTGTGTGTGTGTGTTTTGTTTTTTCTTTTGGTGTACTGGGGATTGAACCCACAGGTGCTCCACTGAGCTGCATCTCCAGCTCTTTTTATTTTTCAGATAGTGTTTCGCTAAGTTGCTCAGGCTGGCCTTGAACTTGTGATCCTCCTGCCGAGCTCTGCTTCCCGAGCAGCCGGGATTAGAGGTGTGCGCCTGTGTGCTCAGCTTCTTAGTTGCATTTTTTTGTCAGTGAGTAATTCAATCCCGTGGTTCAAAATATCAACATGTATAAAAGGATACAGAAGTGAAAATTTTTCCTTCCATTCCTGTCTCCCAGCCTCTGATCCCCATCCCCAGAGACTGCCATTGTTGGTTTCTCGTACAGGTACTTTGGGAATTATAAATCATTTTTATTTTTTTTACTCCATTTACTACTCCTACCACAGTAAAGAGAGTAGGAGAGCAGACATCAGTCCTGTGTTACAAACAAGGAAACTGAGGGGCTTGAAGAGATAAAGACACTGAGCACAGCCTGAGCTGGGCCCTGTAGCAGTCTGCCAGATCTGAGGCCTGCTCTGCACAGCTTACCAGGAGGCTCCAGGAAAGATGACAGCCAACCACACACCCTGCCCCAGAGTGAGCCCTTCCCTGATAACTGCTTTATCAGTTCAGTGGAACTGGATTGTTCTCACCTGGGCTCTTTTTTATTTTTATCTCTTCCCTGACTCCAGAGCATACCTGGGGGACCAAGCCGAGGCTTGTCTCTCCTGTGCTTGCTGCCTTCCTTACCTGTGTCCTGGCAGCTTCTGGGAGTGATTCCAGAGAAGGCCAGTGCTTGTACAGCTGGGATCCCTACTGTGCCTTCCCTGTCTGTCTTCCCTGGCCCCAGGGCCAACAGGGCAGAGGCTCTCTGTACTTGCACCTGTTTTGTTACCTCTGCAAGGAAGCCTTTCCTGATGTCCCTTGCTAAGAATGTCCTGATGCTCAATAGGGAAGGATCACTGGCCCTTTATGGCCTTCATCCCTTCTGACCCTCATGATAAACTCAGGAGACAGGCTTGAGGAATCTAAGAATCAGAGAAGCCAAGTGACCTGCCCAAGACTGCACAGCATGCAAGCAGTCCCAGTGGGACTGAACCAGGGATCTCTAAGAGCAACTCCCATGCTAGGTCTATCATACCATGCTGCCTCTACGGAGTGTCCAGTTTCCTTGTTCCTGCCTCTTATGAGCAGGTGGCACTACTGAAAGGTGAAGGTCATGGTTGGGGGATCTGCAGGCTAGTTTCAGGACCTGGCTTTGCATTTGCACCTTTGTAACTCGGGGCACATTTTGATTCCCTTTAATACTAGCCAGCTGGAAACAGAATAATGATTTGACTCCTAAGGTCCTTGTGAGGCCAAAATGTGAAGGAGAAAATGGGACAGTGCGCCCAGCACCCTCATCAGGGCTAGGTTGGAAGTGAGCAGCAAAAGCTAGGAATATTTTGCCTTATCTTTAAAAAATGGACTTACTAGCTCCAGTTCTCCTCCCTTGCTCCTGGCAGATGGAAGCCTCGCCTCACTGATCTTTGGGTTTGAGGCACTGCTTTGCATAGAACAGTTAACACCTGAGCTGAGGCCTGACAGGAAGCAGTCAAAACAGTAGAGGCAGCCAAGACAGGTAAGAGCAAAGGACTGCAGGTGTGAGCGAGCCTGGGCCTTTCCCCATGATGACTTTTCCCAGGAGCAGGTGTGGGAAGAGAGAATTCTAGAGAGATAAAGGGGAAGCTGGACATGGTGGCACACGCCTGTAATCCCAGCACTTTGGGAGGCTAAGACAGGAGGATCGGGAGTTCAAAACCAGCCTCAGCAATTCAGTGAGACCCTGTCTCTACATAAAACACAAAGTAGGGCTGGGGATGTGGCTCAGTGGTCGAGTGCCCCTGAGTTCGATCCCCAGTACCAAAAAAAAAGGAACTAGACCCTTACAGAGGGTTAAATTAATACCAAGCTTGGCTTGTGGCTTGAAGTGGGGTAGAGCACAGGCTGCGGTGGGAATCAAACCAGAAGTCCAGGTCTGAGGCTATTTTAGGCAGAATGGAGAGACATAGAATCTTGGTATCTCCAGCTGCCTCACAAGTGACTGATAGCAAGAACGGAGTTGTTTTTGTTGTTGGATGAACTCATTTGTTTCTCTTGTAAGTTTTCCTTATGGCTAATTCTGTTTTCCTTCGATTTACCAGTCTACCCTTCCCATGGCCAGGGCTCACTTCAGATGAAGACAATCTCTTATGCATTTGAAAGCAGGAAACACTTAGGAATGTTGGACTATAAAACCAGAACAGTTTCAGTTTTGGGAATAAAGGGATCAGACAATAATAAAAAGCAAGGAAACAATGACATGTTGCCTCTTAGACTCTGCAGTGTAGCAAAACAAATTTATTTCTTACCAGAACTGTGGGGAGAATAATTCTCTAAAGCTTGTGTTGAACAAGACATGGTGATTCATAGACAGTGACAATGTGGTGCCCACAACTTCTAAATTCATGTATATGACGTCACTAGCCCTCTTCTGCCATCTTTCTTTTTTTATTTTCATGAGACTAAAAATATTTCCAAGCATCACCTAGTTTTGCCTAGTTTCTGTAGCTTTGGGGTTACATTGAGCAGTGTTAACTCAATTTTTTTTAGTCTTTGCCTATGATAGGCAGGTTAATGGATCTCCAAAGACATGCACATCTCAATCCCTGTAACCTGTGAATCCATTAGGCTACCAGGTGAAGGAGACTTAGGGTTGCTTAAAACGAGATTATTCTAGATTATGCAGGCAGGCCCAAATGTAATCGATCACAAAGGTCTTTAAAAGAGGGAGACATGTCAAAAAAAAAAAAAAAAAAAAAAAGAGGGAGACGTGTCAGCACAGAAGATGAGATGATGGATGCTGAGCGGCAAAGCCACCACTCAAGGAATGTAGGTGGCCTCTGGAGACTAGAAGACAAGGAAACAGGTCCTTCCCTGGAGCCTTCAGGAAGGAACTCAGCCCCGCTGACACCTCAATTTTAGCCCAGTAAACCCGCGTGGGACTTCTGACCTCCAGAACTGTCAGATAGTGTGTTGGGGTTGGTTTAAGCCACTAAGTGTGTGGTCATTTGACGTAGCAGAAGTAGGAAACTAATCCAGCGCCCTGACTTGCTCTGGGGAGCGTGGCCCTTTCTGCCCCCACCCCGCCCCCGTCTCACTGCTTATTCCTGACAGACATCCTAGGGCTACATCATGAAGATGCAGCAAACACTCCTTCCACGTGGTTTCATCCCCTCTGGCTCCTTGGTGGTGTGTGAGGCCCATATGGCCATCAGCCCTGCTTGGGCCCTGCTGCCTGAGAGCACCTGTTCCCCTCCCTGGGGGGGATCCTGCAGAACACACAGAGCTTCAAGTGCTGGGTTTCCATAGCCACTCTTGGTCCCTTCTGTCCTCATCACACCAAATCCATCCTTGTTCATGAAGGAGCTGAGAGAAGCCTCCTCTGCCACTTTGGGTTTTGCTTGGCATCTGGGTCTCAAGGAAGTGTTGCCTTGCTCCTGTTTGGTATCTTTAGCACCCGCCTGTAGCCCTGTCCCCTCAGGGTACAGCATGGGGAAGGACTGGGATCTGTGCTTGAGACTCAGACTGTCATCCCACCCCAGCCACCTGGCCAGCTCTTCCCCAGGCTCTACCTGCAAGCTGCCTGCCCTTGACCAAATACCCTCGTGTAGATCGTCTTCTGCAGAGGCACCCGCTCCTTCGCCACTTGATCCCAGTTTCATTTTCCTCCCTGCTGTAGCCACACGGACTCCCTTCTGCGGCTGCAAAGGAGCTTCAGAGCTTCACTTCCCCTTTCCTGCCTCCTGCCCTCTGTTTCTGGAATTTTCTCTGCTGTGGACTCATTCACTCCAGGGGTTTGCAGGACCTTGACCTGCCAATAGGGAAGAGCCACGGCAATGCATCCCGCCCAGACATAAATAAATAAATAAGCAGATAAATAAATCTCATCATCCCAATGCCCCTAGAGGGCCACCAGCTGGGCAGTAAGCAAAGTGAAGTCATCACCCAAGCCAGGTTTGTACCCTCAAAGACTTGTCAAGACAACCTCTGTTGGTTGAGGAGAAACTGAATTCAATTGCCTCCCCACATTGCTCCTCCTCCCCTCCTCTCCCCCCCCCAAGCTTTTCAATCGCTCATCTCGCCCTCCATGCATGCCAGTAGCAGCCAAGGGTGACCCCTGGTCTTGTTCCAGCCCCAGGGCTGACCCAGCCTCTCTGGCAGGTCCTTGGCTAACAAAGCAAAGAGGAGGTCTCCTGCAAGCTGGACCAGGGCCCACCAATCAGACCCTGTCTGTGCAGCTGAGTCTCTTGTGTAAACTCATTTGCATGATTTGGTTCAATATTTACTGAGCCAACCTCATTTTCTGGGTTGTCTCCACGGCCGACAGCTGGCAAGGCTGCAATTATGGCATTATGTGCACGCGGGGAAGCCACTGGGAGCAGACACCCAGAGGCAGCTTCCAAACAAACCCAGCCTTAGGCGGCCTGGTCTGGGTCTCGCCCAGATCTCTGCAGCTGGAAGTCTGCCTGGGCCACGACTGCAAGCCAGGCGACACCCAGATGCAGTTAACAACAGCAATGGCAATAGTAATGGTAACGATTACTTTCTATTAAATTAATAAGGTAATGGCTGAGTTTTGTCAGGTGGGTGTGCACAGGGGCTAAGCACCCTACATGGAATTTCCAGCCCTTGCAACAGCTCTGGGAGGGAGGGAATCAGGACTGTTTTATCCAACTGTTTTAAATAAAATGAAAGTTTGTTAGCCAGGAAAAGCCCGGGAAGAGAGTTAGATGAGCTTCAGGCAGTGCTAGATTCGGGCTGTGAGTGATGTCACCCGGAGTCCACTCTTCAGCTAACTGCGGACCCCGTGCGCCATCTCCGCACACTGTCCTGGCCACGGCAGCTCAGGCTCTGTGCTCATCTGGTTCTCGTGGTGGCAAGTCTGAGGCTAGTGCCAGAGACCTGAAGTTCACCAAGTGGATAGGTTTGAGTCTTGTGATGGCTCTGCACTGTAGCCAGGGATATGGTGATTGGTGTAGCTGACAGTTACGTGCCCTTCCTTCCCCCAGCCTCCACACACCACGAAAAGGGGAAGAGCAGAACCCTAGGTAAAAAAAACAAGAATTGATTCTGGATGAAGTAGAGGCAATTTAATGTGCCTTACGGGTAGGGACTTTGTTGTCATTATTCTGATGAGAAAACATACCTAGAATCAGTGGCTGTGTGTGCACAGAGACAGAAAGCATAGGAGCCTCTTGTACATGAACCCAGATCTGTGTGACTAGGAAGTATTTGCTCTATCCCCAGAGTGCTTCCTTGATCCCCCAAAACAGGAAGGAAGGCACTCTGAGTTGCCCCAGTTGGTGAAGCAGGGACAGTTGAAACTGGCCCCTATGCTGGACTTAATGCTCCACGGTCTTAAACTTTGTGATAGTTTTTGAGCAAAGGGACTCATGCTTTCATTGTGCACTAAGACCTATAAATTATGTGTGTGCTCCTGGGTGGGAGTTAGACAGAACACTATGCTCCTGAATAGGCCTTGTCCCTGGGGTGCTGGAGCTGGGGAGCCTTGCAGATTCCAGGTCATGGTACTTTCTCTCCCTGCAAGCCATTCTGGGTTGGACCTGTGCTTTGTGTTCTCTGAGGAACTTTTCAGCTCCTTAGATCAAATTCTGATTCAGAACTGTGACCTTTTAATAGGCCTGCAGGGTCCAATTCCTGCCACCTGAAGACTGGGTCTCCTCTTGGTGACCTGAGGCTTCTTAGGTGAGATGGAACCCTTCTGGCAATTTCCTACCTTCCCAGGACTTGCTGGTTCTCACTGCTGGCCACTGGCCTGTTCCTCAGGAACACTGATGACTTAGATCCCACGGCCCAGCTCTACCTGCCCTCACCTCCGTCCACCTTGGGACTTCTGGAGGTCCCCAGAGGAGTTCTTCCCAATGCAACACAGGACCTTAGCCACAGCCACTACATGGCACCTGCCACATGCCAACTCTCCGCATGGGACCTGTGCTCTGCTGAGGCTGATGAAATACTGTCCCAGGAATCCTGAGACCTTCGCCAAGAGCACCATCTCACACAGTTTTCCGGATGCCAGCCAAGAGCCCAGTTCCACCCAGAGAGAGAAGGAAGCACCTCTCTCCAGTGGTGTTAGGGTGTCCCCATGCAGCTGCGTAGGGCTGAGTCCCTGAGAATCTCTTTGAGACCACTCTCCTCATCTTCTGTGAGCAACTATTGAGCACCCAGCCATATCCAGGAACCTGCAATAGTTTGAGGTCAAGGCACTTCCCAAATCTTCGATTTAGAAATTGATATTCCCACTCAACACATTGCTTATTTACTCAACAACAGGTTGATTTTCTGTTTCAAGCACTGGCCTAGGTACCAATGTGCAAAGGATGTAGTCTCAGAAGGAGGTTGATCATGGTCTTAGCTCAGCCTGCAATAACAAAATACCAAGATGATGCTTGATTAGACCACAGACGCTCATTCCTCACAGTTCTGGAGGTGCCAAGATCAATGTGCCAGCCCACTGGATGCCCTACCATGGAGCCACATCCCCTGCCTTCTCTTCTCCCTCCTACAAATATACTAATCCCATCATGTGAGAGCTAGGAAAACCTAATTGTATCTGAAATGCCCCACCTCCAAATATCATCACACTGGAGATCAGGGCTTTAACCTACCCATGGTGGGGGACACCAACATTCAGTCTGTAACAAAAACTTAACGGCAGATTCTCAAGTCAGACAGCCTGGCTTCAAACGATGGTCTGAAACATAATAGCTCCATGACCTTGAGCATTTCTGTCTGAGTTTCATCACGTGTAAAATGGGGGTGTACATGTCAGTGTCCCCAAAGGAAAAAACACCAATCGAGTTGAGGGGGAAGGAATTGGCTCACACGGTTGCAGGGGTGCCACAGGCTGGAGGCCCAGGGAACAGGGGGAGATTTAGTAGTCTGAGTCCCAACACTGCGATCGGCTGCAGAATTCCTCCTTGCCTGCCTGGGGAGGTCAGTCTTAGTTCCTGCCGGGCTTTCTGCTGTGGATGGGTGAGGCGTACCACACTATGGAGGGTAATCTACTCACTCAAAGTCCACCTTTTAAATGTTAACTCTCATCCAAAAAATACCTTCACAGAAACATCCAGAATAATGTTTGACAAAATATGTGGGCACATGGCTGGGCAAAATCAACACAAAATTAACTACCATGAGGTAAGAATGATATACCTAAAAGGAGGTGGGGGCTGAGTGAATAGAGATTTAAGGACATACCTGGTACATCCTGAATGCTAAGGGAGGGTTGGCAATTATTGTTACTATTCAAAGATTCAATTACACTTACAACATGAACAGAATTTTTATATGATTACACAAAGCAATTTCAAAGTCTGTTGGAGCCACAGAAACTCAATACTCTTGGCAAAGACCTGCTACTGTCAAATCTACCCAGAAAAATCAATGCCAACCTGGGCCCCTTTCTTTGGAGGAATGGTCACTCCACCTACTTCAACCATGTGGCTCTCATGGGAGCTACCCAGGTAAGATCCCTGTGCTCCAGGCCCAAGCCAAGCCAACCAAGGTTCTAGCTTGAGTTTTCCAACAAGAGCCACTGCAAGAGCTCCCTCTCTCAGCCACAGCAAGACCCCCCCACCCTTGTCTCTACTGGGACAAGGTCAGTAGTCAGGGTCAAACTTTAAGGAGAAATCTAGGCAGCGCTGCTGGAACCAATCGTGAGAGGACAGTGAGCTCTGGAGGCTCTGCTGTTACCTGGTGGGTCTGTCTCCAGCAGGAGACAGCTTTCCCTTGTTTGATCACATGAACCAAAAAACTTCCCCTTTGTCCAAGCAGGTCCCTGCTGGGCTTCTGTCTCTGCAGCCAGAAAAGTAGACTCATCTGGCCTCCCTCTGATGAATTTGGATTCTGCTTTGGCTCTGCCTAAGTGGCCCATTCTGCTGGTGTTTGTAGCAAGGAAAGGAACTGCCAGTTCATTCAACATATATGATGGGAACTGTTCTGGTTTAGCTCTGGACAGTCCCCTAAAGGCTCGTGTGTTGAGGACTTGGTCTCCCATGCAACAGCGTTCAGAGATAGGACTTTGGGGAAGTGATTAGAATATGGGGTCTCGAACCTCATCCACAGATTAATCCATTCATGGATTCATCGTTGGATGGGAGGTGGTGGATACTGTAGAGACTGGGACATATTTGAAGGGTGTGGGTCCCAGGGGTTGTGCCCTTGAGAACAACCTAGCCCCTTCCCCTTTCTTCCTCTTCTTCTTGGCTGCCATGAGCCAAGCAGCTTCTCTCTACCACACCACTCTGCCATGATGTGCTGCCTCATCTCAGGCCGAAAGCAAGGGAGCCAGCAGACCATGCACTGAAACCGTGGACCAAAATGAACCTTTTCTCCTTTAGGTTGTTTTTCTCAGGTATTTTGTCACAGTCACAGAAAGCTGATTAACTCAGGATTCTAGTCAATGTGTAGTGCCAGTCTGACCAAAGTTTCATGCAATGAATACAGAGCCCTTGCTTAGTTCTCATGAGCTACAGTAGAGAAAGCACGTTTCCCAGCATAGGCGAGTTATTCTGCACTAGCCTGTAGGAAACACCTGAGTTTCCCTTACCTGTTTATCTCAATCCAAGGTCTCTGCCACTCCACCAGTGAGGTTAACTTTTCTAGAGCCAGCCCAAGGAGAGAGGTCACTTTCCCTTATTCAGGCCTCTGAAAGGAGAAGTTGACTAGATGACCTCTAAGGGTCTTGCAGCCCTAAGTCGTATTCTAAATTTGTGTGAGGCAAACATTCCACCTGCTGACCACACACAGAGAGTGAAGAAAACACTGTGGAGCAGAAAAGGAAATCATCAGCTCTTCTGGGAAACTTGGGTGGAGGACGGCATTGTGGGAAAGCAGTGTCCAACACCAGATCAGACTTGGAGGGGGGAGGGGCACATCCGTATGGTGAACCTCCTGGGATCTATTTACTTGAGAAGGAATGAAATTCTTCCCAAAGGAAGAGAGAATGGGAAAACATACTTGGTCCAAAGACCATGAGTGGGAAGGCAGTTTTGTACACAATTCACTATCCTTTCCACTCCCTGGTTTTAGATCTAATACTGTGGCTTTAACTGTCCCCCCATCCCCCCCAAAGATGTTGAAGTCCTGTCCCCCAGTACCTGTGAAAGCAATCTTATTTGGAAAGAGAATCTTAGGATCAGGATGACATCACTAGGGCAAGCCTCATCAAGTGTGTTACCTTATGAAAAGGGGAAGTTTGGACACTGAGATTCACACAGGGGACCCTGTATGAAGATGATGGCAGAGATCAGAGTGCTGCTTCTACAAGCCAAGGAACTCCACAGATCTCTGGCAAACCACCAGGAAATGGGGAAGAGGCATGGGACATTCTTGCTCACAGCCTTTAAAAGAAATCAACCGTAGCTGGGCGCAATGGTGCACACCTGTAATCTCAGCTACTCGGGAGGCTGAGGCAAGAGGATCGCAAGTTCAAGGTCAGCCTCAGCATTTTAATGAGTCCCTAAGCCACTTAGTGAGACCCTGTCTCAGAATGAAAAATAAAAAAGGGCTGGAGATGTAAATGAGGAGATGTAAAATGCCCCTAGGTTCAATCCTCAGTACCAAAAAAATGAAGAAGGGAGGAGGAGGAAGAAGGAAGAGGAGGAAGAAAAGAAAGAGGAGAGGGAGAAGGAGAAGAAAGAGAGAAGACACTAACCCTGCGAATACCCTGACCTCAGACTTTTCACTTCCAGAACTGTGACAATGTATTTCTGTTGTTTTAGCCACTCACTTTGTGGCACCTCTAAATAACTACACCTAAGCTCTAAGGAGAAGCATATTTAGTAGAAGTTCAGAGTTGAAAGAGCTGGTTTCCTCCTATTTCTGTGGGCCCAGCTACCTGCGCATCAGCTCCAGTTGCCTGAGAGTGCCCTCCACCTAGACAGCTGGAGAGAGACTCATAGGCACCAGCACCTCCAGGAGCACCAGCAGCCAGCTCAGATTTGTTGTGCCATCACCAAAAGGATACCATACACCACAGAGCCAAACAGAGTGCTGTCCTTCCCGGTTAGTGGAGGGAGAAACCGAGGCATTTATAGCACAAGTAAATTGCACACAGACTCAGGCCCCTGCACCTGGCTTTCTCACGTGAGCACTGCCTTCCAGGCCCATTTCCTCCTGCTGGCTCACACCTGGCCCTGAATGCTCATCCTCTGCTTCTCCTAGCTCTGGTCTCACCTTTGCCCTTCTGCTAACTGTGGAGCCTCTGCCCCAATTGTCATGCTCGCTTATTGGATTCAAACTCTTCTTTAGGGCCTGGGGGCACTTGGTGAAGTTCCCTCCCTGTTCCTGCTCCACCTGAGCCCTGGCTGTTTTCCCAACCCCTGTTACACAGAAGTAACACCTCCCACCCATCCTTCCGTGGCAGGGTTACCCTGAACTCTCTCCAGCATTAGTTTCTTCTTGTATTCAATAACTGGTATTAGAGTTGCTTAGTCACAAATTTTACCTCCCTGCCTTTTCTCCTACCTCTTGAATGCACCAGGTTCATCCCCAGCTGGGTGCCTCTGCTCTTTCCACGTACAACACCCTTTCTACAGATCTTCCCAGAGCTGCCTCCTTCTCCTCTTCCAGGATCACGTTCAAAGTTTGTTTTTCAGAGAAAAGCCCCCTTCCCTGATCATCCTAGCTAAAGAAGTCCCCTTCCCCATTTTCTTCTTCAATGCAGTGGTCATTGTCTGAGATCACCTGGCTTATTTGTGGTATCAGTCAGGGTTCGGGGCCGGGGGAGCTCACTCCAGGTAATTCAACAGGAAGAATTTAATATTGGGATTTAGTCATGGGGCGTCAGAAGAGCAAACCAGGGACATGCACTCAACTGCTGAAGATCACCCAGTCTGAAAGCTGGAGAAACAACAGAGAAGGCCAGGAGTCACCGCTGTGATGGAGTGGAGCAAGGGGAGGGACGGAACAATCCGAGGGCAAGCAGGCAAAGGGGGCTCACTTGTTCGCAGGCCTACTGTCTCTCCCCTGGAACGCAGGTTCGCATAGGGTGCGGCCTCTCCGGCTCTGCTCCTCTCGGAGCCCAAGAGTCTTTCAATAAATGATGGCTGCGGGGGACGGAAGCATACGGAGCCTCAGTTTCGACAGTCATTACATACAAATAAAAATAGTCACCCTAAGTTGGACTGTGATGTGTAAATGGGAACATGTAGCAAACACAAACGCCTAAAATTATAGGCAGCATGTGACAAGGACTCCGTAAAGGAGTGTAGACTTCATGAGCTCAACCACTTTCCTGTTGCACTTGGCCATGGTCGCCAGGCCCAGACAAGCCGTGATTTCCTGTGGGCTACTTGTGTCTCCTGACACAATAAAGGAGTTTCAAAAAAATAGCACTGACATTTTTTTATGGGACTTTCCACTTACAGTCTTTACAAAATGATCTTCATGGATTCTGCCACTCCACCAGTGAGGTTAACTTTTCTAGAGCCAGCCCAAGGAGAGAGGTCACTTTCCCTTATTCGGGCCTCTGAAAGGAGAAGTTGACTAGATGACCTCTAAGGGTCTTGCAGCACTAAGTCGTATTCCACATTTGTGTGAGGCAAACATTCCACCTGCTGACCACACACAGAGAGTGAAGATCTTCATGGATTCCCTGTAAATATCTATGTGAAATCAGTAATGATAGCTAATAAAAATTAGCTAATAATAACCAATAGGTGATTGAGTGTTCATCCATGCCTGGCACTGCTCTATAAACTCCGTCTCTATCACTTCCCTTTTTCTTCACAAGGGCTCTATAAAGTAGATGTTACAGGTGAGGAAACTGAGGCACAGACAGGTGAAGGGACCTGTCAAAGGTCACACAACTGGTAAGTGGCAGAGCTGGGATTTAACCCAAGCCATCTGGCTTCAGCTTATACTCCAGCCACCAGACAAGAATGCTTTCATAGTCGGTTTTATGAGGAACTGGATATAAAATGATTCAGAGGTCTCACAGGAAGCGGTGCAGCTGGGGGTGGAGCTTTCCCACATCCTGGCCAGTAACGCTTAGCCTCTCTTCGCTCTATAGTGAACAGTGGTGCATGCCCCAGCTTCCAGCGGGCAGTTGCCCACGAGGTCCTTGACCCAGAACACACACAATGCCATGTCTGAGGTATGGGGGTAGCCGGTGGTGTGGGGTGCAACAGGGATCCCCTGTCTGCCTCCTCTCAGCTTCAAACCAAAGCTGCATGGCCATGCATGAGGGTGGGTGGCAGCAGGTGGGAAGAGAAGGAGCTCCTTGGGAGCAGGCCCAAGCCTGCAATGGTTCTGTGTGCCCATCTGCACAGACGAGGACCCGAGTGCCCCATGGGTCACATAAATGCAAATACACCACTGAGTTGTAGCTGGTGGGAATTTTTTCACATGCCAGCATGGAGATGCTCAGGGGTTCAACAGTGACCTAGTCAGCAGGCCACATTCTGGGGCTGCCCACACACACCTGGGGCAGCCAGCGGCACCTGAATGGTTTATTACCACCAAGCCTTTGTGGGAACAGTGAGAGGCGAGGCAGACAGGTCAAAAGTTGACACCTGGGAGTCAAAAGTTCTGGAAGGCCACGTGCAAGGTGGTATCTCGATTTGATTTTGGACCAGTAAAAGACACTAGTAGAAATCCAAACAAAGTCTGTGGTTTAATGACTAGTAAGCCCCCAACTGAAAACTTAGAGTGACCAAACTTCAACGTTATCTTCTCAGTTGTGATAACTCGGTTCTGCCAAGTGGTAATGCTGTGGAAGACGTGGGTACAGGAACGCTATGTTGCAACTTTTTCTGAACTCTTAAGTCAATCCAAAAATGTTTTATTTTTAAAAAAAAAGTTTTTTAGCCAGGCGCAATGGCACACGCCTGTAATCCCAGCAGCTCAGGAGGCTAAGGAAGGAGGATTGGGAGTTCAAAGCCAGCCTAGGAACTTAGTGAGGTCCTAAGCAACTCAGTGAGACTCTCCCTGTCTCTAAATAAAATATATAGTAGGGCTGGGAATGTGGCTCAGTGGTCCAGTACCCCTGAGTTCAATCCCCAGCACCGAAATAAATAAATAAACAGATAATAAATAATATGTATTATATATATATATTTAATTCTCAAAGACGGAATTGCAACTCCATCATATACTATGGCAGTTATTAAACCCCTCCATTCCTTGGCTTCTTTATTTGGAAATACAAACATGGGGATAAAGTCGCTCTTGGCTCAGAGAATGACGGCCCTTAGGGTCATTCAGCACAGACAGCACTCAATAAATGCGGGGGGGTCCTACCACACTGCCTACAAATGCTTCCACAGGCTGTGGGAGATGCGAAGGCCCTGCCCAGCGGCCCCTTCAGGGCAGGGCTTCTTGCTGAATAGCAGGGAACAGATTTGCCCACAGTCACTTCCCTCTCGGGGGCAGCCACGCCTGGTGCCCAGCTGTGGAGGAGGAGCATAAAAGGCCACTTCAGCTAGATGTGGGACCGCTGTGCCAGGAAGCGCCTGTTCCTGGTCTTCTTGTGGCCTGGCCGAGGCTTTGTCAGGTCTATCCTACCCCCAACTCTGGCTTCCAGAGTTGGGGTGAGAGTGGTCCAGGAAGCGGGGCCTGGTAGCTGCTTCCCCTACCTCTGACTTGGCTGTGGTGGATTCGATGGTGAGGCTGAGGGTGGAGTGTGTCAGCAGTCAGTGAAGTCCGGAATTTGGACCTAGGGGCAAGGCCCAGGCTAGCGGCTTACAGAGGCAACAATTCTGGATGGTCCTTGTTGAGCAACACTTAGGCTCCTACTGAAGATACTGAACAGCTGAGAGCTGGCAGCAAGGCAGAAAGAAAACATAGACAGCCTCTTTAGTTGCATAAAAAGAAACTGAGTATGGTAGCACATGTCTGTAATTCCAGTGACTCAGGAGGAGGAGGCAGAAGGATTACAAGTTGGAGGCCAGCCTCAGAAACTTAGGGAGGTCTAAGTAATTTAGTGAGACCCTGTCTCAGAATAAAAAAGAAAAAGGACTGGGGATGTGGCTCAGTAGAAAATTGCCTGTGGGTTCAATCCCCAATACCAGAAAAGAAAGAAAGAAAGAAGAAGAAGAAGAAAACTTCTGAAGGGGAAGGGAGAAAGAACCTAGGACAAGCCCAAGTTTTTTTTTTTTTTTATATTTTTTTAGTTGTGGATGGACACAATGTCTCCATTTATTTATTTTTATGTGGTGCTGAGGATCAAACTGGCACTGGGCTATAATCCCAGCCCCAAGCCCAAAATTTAACAGAGTGGCTCAACTCCAGAGACAGTTAATGCCAGAACAAGTCTGTTAGGCCAAGGCTAGGGCCCTGTTGTGGGATCTTGACCACTTCAGAATGGACACCCTTCGTTGTTTCAATAGCCCAGAGTCTGAAGCATGGTCCAGTCCCCTCCCTCCATTTGGAGGTGATATACAGAGGCCCCCCCAGAATGCACGTGCCTGCAGGGCTTACCTCTGTCCTCCTTCTCCCCGAGATTTCCTTTAAGAAATCCTTGTGTACACTGAGGGCAAAATAATATTTATATTCTATTTATGAGATTTTATAGTTTCATGTTTTACATGACGGTCTTTAGTCAACCAAATATAACTAAGAACACACATATAATGATGTGATCTTATTTTTGTGCTATAGGAGGCAGTTTCCCCAACACCAGTTTCTACATGTTCTATCCTTTGTCCACCGAGTTTTGTTTTCTTTTTGCAGTACGGGGGATTGAACCCAGAGGCACACCACCACTAAGCTATGTTCCTAGTCTCTTTTAAAATTTTTGTGAAATTTTGAGACTAAGTTGCTGAAGCTGGCCTTGAACTTGAGATCTTCCTGCCTCAGCCTCCTGAGTCGCTGGAATTAGAGGTGTGTGTCACCAGGACTGGCTGTCCACTGAGTCTTACCCTCACTTCTAACCCATATCCAGCACTCATGTTTTTATAGGACTGTTTTAGGATGCACTATTGTGTTCCACGTGTTTGCTTTGCCCCCTGTGTTGTTTCTTTGACTTCTTAACATGTCAATAACTGGAAAGTGAGGTGATTGTAACCATAAATATCATCATGGCAGATGAGGACATTCAGGCTCAGAAAATTCAGTGAGCACTCTAAAATCACACCGCTCTAAGTGGGCAAAGCAGGATTTGAACTCAGATTCAGGTTCCTTTAAAGACTGGGCTGTCCTATGTCTGTCGTCTTTCCCAGGAAGGAAAAAGAAACAGGATGGTAATTTGATTGCAGTGGCTTCCTGCTCCAGCCTCCAACAGGTCAAGTTTCTTTCCAAAAGAGACTGACATTTCCTTTTGGTGGCTGGAACTAGACGGAGGAGCCACACAGTTGGCATTTCCAGCAGGGCAGAGAGAGTGCTGGCTCTGGACCGGAGAAACAGCCCCGCTTTAGTGGGCTTCCTGCTTCCTGTACCGTGGCCATCAGAGGTGCTAGGAAGACTTATAATTATCTTTATCTTTTGAAAAGAAATTTAAACACATCTGCCCCCAGCCAAAAGCAAAATAAACCACATTCCCCACCCCCAAACCACATTCCCCACACCTGGGGGGGTGGGGGGAGCTGACAGTAGTTCCCAATGAAGCAATAGGCTATAGACTTTTGCTTTTTGGGGTTTTAGTTTCTTTGTAGCAAATAAATCTCTTTTCCCCCAAAGATTTATGTGCAGAAGCCCAGATGTAAGATATTAAATTGTAGCTTTGGAGGCCGGTGGCTTGGAGCCCTCCTGTCCAATATCTGTGCCAGGCATACAGTAGGTGCTTAGTAAAATATTAGTAGAATCAATGATGTAAGCCTTGGGCCTGTTCACAAATAAGCTGGCCAATCACCAGCTCCAGGACGTAAACAAGGCCCTGTCCTAATGTAATCTTCCATCCTGGTAACAATGCCCAAGCCACTCCAGTGATCCCTCTCTCTCCAATTTGGCATTCTTCCATCTATCCCTTTCAAAAGCTCTTACCTCAGCCTGAAATGCCTTTCCTCCCACTTTTCTGTGAGCACTTCCCAAACCCTGCCCCCCAGCTCACACATCTGTTCCATGAAGCTTTCTCATTTCTTGCTAGTTTCCCAGTGGACCCTGACTTTGTGCTGATTTTGCACCTGGTGGAGTGTTCTTTTTTTTTTGGTACTGGGGATTGAACTCAGGGGCACTCAACCACTGAGCCACATCCCCAGCCCTATTTTGTGTTTTATGTAGAGACAGGGTCTCGCTGAGTTGCTTAGCGCCTCGCCATTGCTGAGGCTGGCTTTGAACTCGCGATTCTCCTGTCTCAGCCTCCCTAAGTGCTGGGATTACAGGCTTGAGCCACCGCACCCGGCTGGTGGAGTGTTCTTGAGGACACTGTAAAGCTCTGTCACAGGACTCCTCAGGGACTCCTCAGGGTAGGGCTTGGGTCCCTTAGGCCATGATCTGGGCCTAGTACTTGTGCTCAACACTCACATAAATGACTAAATACACGCATCAACAGCTTAGCTCCCACACCTGAGCAGGGAGGCTACAAGAGAGCCAGTGGAGGCATGTCATTGGAGGAGGTGGCTCAGGACAGACCTCCTGGATGGAGCAGTGGTGGTGGACAGCTGGCAACTGTGCTGGGCTGAAAGAAGGTGGCATTATCTGTGTCAAAGTCTGGGAGGCCCAGGAATCTACAGGGCTGGGTTTCTGCCATCACAGCGGAGAAGCAGCAGCCAGTCAACAGCCAGCTCTTGGAGTGAGGGTCTTCCTCCCTTGAGATTGAGATTGAGAGCTTGAGATTCTGAGCTCGGTTAAGTTTAAAAGAAAGGGATACCAGAAGGTGCCAAAACAGTCTGGAACACAGAGAAAAAGGGCTCTCTGGAAACTTTCCTGGTTCACGGTCCCCTGATGCTCCCCCCGGCCCAGCGGCTGCAGGGAGCACTCACTGAAGAATCCACACGGGCAGGTGAGGACTTGCTGTAGCTGGACTGGGCCAGTGATGGATAATGGGGAGTGGGGAGCTTCAGGTGGGCGCAGGCCAGACAGTGGATCCTGCAGTGACCTCGTGCAGGAGACCCAGCCCTCGGGCTGCATGAGCCGCCTGTGTTCAGATGGGTTTTGAACAGGGCAATTCCTCTAAAGGGACAGGCTTCTCCATCTCTGCCCCACTCCACTTGCACTAATATAAACCCGAGAGAGAGAAAAACCCACCCGACTCCAAATCCCATCAGCTCTTCCTGTGTCCTCCTACCAGGCTGGTCTTAAGAAGGCCAAGGGCAAGACCATCCCCAAGACTGACCTGAAGGGACTCCTGTTGTCTTCTGGACCCCTGACATGACGGGGAGCCAGGGAGGCCTGGAGCCCGGTGTGAATCCCCACCTCCACCAGCTGTGTTTTAGTTCTGAGAATGCAGGTCCATGGCTCAGCCGCTCTGAACCTCGGTCTCCTCATCAGCCCAGTAGTTCTTCCTGAGTGCACCACCTGCAGTCCTGTAGGTCTATTCCCTCTCTCCTTTCCCCTGTGGAGTCTGGACAGGAGAGGCCACTATGGGCTGGGCTTTGTTACCCAAGCATCTTCCCTTCCTCCTGCTCACCTGATTCTCCCTGGGTGGCATCCACTCTCCCAACATCCCAGAGAACCCGGCTCTTCCTCTCCTGCCTGGACCTTCTCACTGAAGCCAAGTCGGCGCTCCCTCACCACAAGGGGGCGCGTCAGCAAGTGGGGCTTCGGCGGAGGAGAGGTGCCTGGAGGCTCTCTAGGCAGAGTGACCTGTACCTGTGCGTGGGCAGAGGCGGGGACAGGACAGCTAACAAAGCCCTGGACCAGGAAGAAGGTGTAGACGGGGGCAGGTCTGCGGGACGCTTTGAATGGCAAGCCTGGAGTTCAGAGGTTCATCCCGAAGGTGGGAACGGGCGCAGCAGGGCAGAGGGGCCTCAGAGGGCAGCGCAGCAGCTGCAGGAAGCCCATCTTTCATCCGGGTCTCCAGCGCCCCAGACACCTTTCCAAACTGGGGTGGAAACTCATCGCAGCGCCCCGGGACTCGCAAACCTTTTGGTTTAAGGACCTCTTTTCCCTCTCCAGAATCATTAGGAACAGCTTTTGTTCCTGTGGATTTTTCCTGTCAATATTTACATGCTAGAAAGGAAGACTGGGAAATAAATAATTGTGAATAATTCATTTAAAGTCAACATGGTACATGGTGGAGTTCATTTTGGCGCTGAGGATTCCAACTCGGGCCTTGGGCATGCTAGGCAAGTATTTTGCCACATGGTGGTATTTTAAAAAAATATCTATGAAAAATAACTGTTTTTTAAAAATTAGAACAGTGGCATTGCGTCTGATCTTGGCTCATCTCTCCACGACCTGGTTCACACAGGAGCACGATTCTCACAGCTGCCTCACTCCACCTGCTGGGTATCTGCTCGAGGGAACTCTGGAAAGGCCACTGTGTGGCTACAGGTGGGCACGAACGTGGCAAGAGGAATCCTGGTGTCACTGTGGAAGTAGTGTGGACCTCAGAGACTCCTTGAAGTGGCTCTCGTGCCACACCCAAGGAACTGCTGGTCTGCAGCGACTGGACACTGGCCAGAGAGCGAATGGCTGTCAGACCAGCAGGAAGCAGAGACCTCACAGGAAGGATGGAGACCAGGCTCGGGACATGTGAAGGGGCAGGGCAGAGGGAACAGTGTCACCAAGGTGGCTTTGCCCAGTTGATCTCAGTTTAACCCATCTGTTAAAAAGGCAACAATACCTTGCCTAAGGAAAGAAGCACTTACCACAGGGTGAGGCATCGAACTTATGTTAGCTCCCTTTCCTTGGGCCAGAATAGGACTTTACGAAAATAGTCACATTTTAGTTCTGGGAGATGTGTGTAAGTATGTGGTAGGCTGTGTCCACTTCTATAACAAGGACCAGACACGAACCCCAAATGCATGGACACCGTGAAAATTCTGGTATATTAGCAAAACTACTTCATCTAAGGGTAATGTGGCTATCAAACCAGTGAGCTTAAATTGGGGTTGCATTAACAGAGGTACCATGCACCGAACAAGGAAGGTGAGAGCTCTCTAGTTTATAGCGCTCAGATCCTCCCTGTAGTATTGTTTATCAAGATGGGGGATGGACTCAACACACTCATTCTAATTGGATTTAGTTTTCTCAGCATAGGGAAGATTTGGCCAAAAGGATGGGAAGCAGTCAGGGAGACATACAATTGCTTTTCTTAAAGACCTGAAGGATTGACCCAGTGAAGAGGGGCTCGATTGGCTCAGAGGGCCCCCAAAGGAGTAAACTAGGGCCTGGGGATAGAGCAGATGGAGGCTGAGGTGAGACTAAGCAGCAACTGTCCAGTGGCCAGAGCCTGGAATCTAAGGTCTGAGCTTGCAGGTCTGGGTGCCAGTCTCAGGCCGCATTCATGTGGAAGTAGAAACTGTGCTCCAACTCTGGGTGACCACAGGCCCTTCCCTAAGCTGAGTTTCTGAGCCTCTGGCAGACTGAAAACACAATCAGAGGGAACCACACCACCAGGAGGACGATGGTCCATGGAGGTGAGTTTAAGTATTGAGCTCCCTCCAGCCTCCTGGGCATGCTGGATGGTGACAGTGCAGGGGCGGGATCAAGGCACCCTGAGGTCACAGAGGCCTCTCCCACTATTGAAGACAGCTGAGTGGGAGAACCCTCCTCATGGGAGAACAGTGAACAGGACTCTTCCTCCCAGGCTGGCGTTGACTTCACCCTTGTTCTGTGCATGATACCTCTATTCATATAACCTCAGTTTGAGCTCACTGGTTTGACAGGCATAAAACCCACCCTGGGCCTGGGAGAGCCGCCCTTCAATGTGCTACCCCACCTGACCTCAGCAGAACCCTTACTGCCCTAAAGCTCAGAGGATCAAACAGCTGGAAGGCGGCAAGGGGGCCAGGTCACTCAGCTGATGCCCCCTGGTGGTGGTCTTGCCTTCAGAGTGCAGCCTGATGGACCCTGCTTTTCCAGCCCAGGCCGGCGCCCCTAGGCCCAGTACAGGAGGCTCGGAGAGCAGCTGTGGATCTGAATCCGTTCTCCACCTGGGTCTCAGGCACAGTTGTCTGGCTTGTCAGCCACATCTGGCCGTGTCCCCAGCCTGCTCTCTCTGCCATGTGACATTCAGGGTCTGCTGCAGAGGCCCCTGGGCCGAGGCAGAAAATCAGAGCAGTCTGTGGGCCCCGGGCATCCTCTCTCAACTCTGTGGCTTCCAGAGTGCAGGGTGGCAGAAAGGCCGGGCTGAGCCACAGGGATGACACCAGGTGTGACCCCCGCTTGCTCACGGTGGGTCTGCCCTTCCACATGGCCTCAGTGCCTCCTTCTGTCCAGCCCCTCCCTGGGTTTTGGGAACAGAGGAAAGCCACAGCTGTGGACCCCAGAGCTCGCCAGGCGAGGTCTCGTCCACACTGGTTCCCGGTCAGGGCTTCGTTCCTACAGAAGACATCCCTCAGCTGCTGGGGCACCCAGGGCAGGATCCCTGCCCTAAATTAGGAGAAGGGAGTCCTGGGAGGGCCTCCTGGAAGAGGGACCATGAACTTAGTTTTAAGTTTATTAGCAAGGCAGAAGCGGGAACAACTCCAAATCGGGTGCAGCCTGTGAGGACTGCTCGTCATTGGCTGAATGCATGGACTGTAAAAGCTGCAGAGGCCAAGACAGGGGTCACCCTCCGCACCACAGCCTCTACACCACCCGTGGGCCTCTCCCCACCTAGCAGGTAGCCTCCAGGAGGCTCGTTGCTGGAGCAAGACAAATAAGGGCCCCTCGATCCGTGAGCAGGTGTCCAGGACAGGAACGCTGAGCTACAGCGCTGTTTTCACCTCCACTTGTAAGTCTAGGGGAAAGTAGCACCAAGCATGTCGGTGCCCAGGTAAGGACAGCGGCCAAGCAGGGTAGCAGGAAACATCAGTGATGAGAACGCAGTTAGAAATGGAAAGAGAGAAGCTAGACAGCCCTGCGGTGTGGATCAGTTACCGGTGCCAGACTGAACTTGGAGTTTTCGGTGCCCGGGTAACGTGGTCATTTTCTTTGGTGTTTTAGTCAGCTATTTCACTGGTGTGACTAAAAGATCTGACCAGAACAATTTTAAAGAAGTTTATTCAGGGGTTCACGGTTTCAGGTCTCCATCCACAGAAGGCTGGCTCGATTCCTCAGGGCTCGAGGTGAGCCTGAACATCATGGTGGGGGAGTGTGGCACAGGGAAGCAGCTCACGTCAAGGTAACCAGAGAACAGAGTCCACTTGCCAGATACAAATATGTACCCAAAGCCACGCCCCAATGCCCACCTCCTCCAGCCACCTCTACCGTTCCATTAGTCCCATGAGGGATTAATTCACTGATTGGGTTAAGATTCTCACAATCCAATCATTTCTCCTCTGAACCTTCTTGCATCATCTCACATGTGAGCTTTTGGGGACACCCCTCATCCAAACCATAACATTCATCTATCTAATGAAGGGCTTGGGGACCGTGGACTCCAGCAGCACCTAGCACCTAGCAGTTTTGGTTTCTTCCTTCCTGTACTGGGAATTGAACCCGGGACTGTGCTACTATTGAATTATGTCCCCGTCCTTTTTATATTTTGTTTTGACAGGGTCCTGCTAAATTGGCCCAGCTAGCTTTGAACTTGTGATCCTCTTGCCTCAGCTTCCCAAGTAGTTGGGATTACAAGTGTGCACCAACATGTTTTGGTTTCTAAATGTAATGCGCAGCTAATGGAAGTGGAGGTCCTTAGAGAAACGGCCGATTCCAGGGCGGGGTTGCAGAAAGTACAAGAGCCTGGAGTATTTTACTGTCCCAAGAATTAAGGAAATATTCAAAGAGAGGCAACGGCATGTCAAAATGAGAAGCAGCTTTAAGAAAACACACGATGGCAAACCCCTGGGCCAATCTGAGCAAAAAACATAATTAGTGAAAGATTATATACCATAGAATAAAGTAGAAACCCGTCTACTCAGATACAAATATAGAGGGGGAAAAGAATTCAAGAATATGGAACACTAATACCTGTAGTGGAATCTGAAAACCATCACTGGCAACCAATATAGTAACAACTAATTCAGAAAATCAATGATGTAAAAATTAATGGGCAAAATTTTGATGAGAAATAGAATATGAGCCAGGCTCAGTGGTTCATGCCTATAATCCCAGAGACTCAGGAGGCTGAGGCAGGAGGTGCCCAAGTTCGAGGTCCCCAAGTTCAAGGCCAACCTCAGCAATTTAGTGAGGCCCTAAGCAACTTAGCAAGACCCTGTCTCAAAATAAAAAAGGGCTGGGGATGTGGCTCAGTTGTTGAGTGTCCCTTGGTTCAATCACTTGTACTAGAAAAATTATATAATAAGGATATATAATTATATAATAAGGATATATAATAAGCAAAGGCTCAGAATATCTCATCAAATTACTATGACTTAACTAGTAATACAAAGGGACACTAACTTTACAGGGAAGCCTGGCAGACACCACCTTCGAGTGGTCCCAGTGAACAGCAGTGATGGGATACATGGTGACTGCCTGTGTCATCTCCCAGGATGTGGTGAGGAGCACAGCAGTCCTTGGCATTTTTTTTTCCAGAAGTGAACAGTCTGAGTCCAGTGCTGAGGACCACTACTGAAAATGGCTGGAGGGACATTCCATGGCAACTGTTTTGTTATTAAAAAGTGGGAAGGTCATGAAGATCGAGGACAGTGGATCAGAAGGGACCAAGTGTGACTGACTATATGTGGTGCAGATCTTTTTGCTACAAGAGGACATTAGTGGGGCAACCGAAAAATTTAAAGGGATCTCTGAGGTGGTGGTGGGATGAACAGGAGCTCTCTTTGAAGTTCCTATAAAGATGGCCCAGCAACCAGGAGGCTAAGGATCCCAAGTTCAAGTAGACCTGGGTTCAATTCCCAGAACCAAAAAAAAAAAAAGCAAAAATTTTACAGTTAAAGTAATAAACACATTAATGAGAATATTTAATTTTGCTTTTGGATCATTTATTTTCTTAGCACTAGAAATTAGAAAATCAATCAAAATGCCAAACAGATGTAAATCTGATTAAACAAAAAGAAATCTGAAGAAAATTGAATACTGTAGACTAAAATTAAAGTTTAAAATCACTTGTCCTTATGAAATCATTCAATAAATTGATGCTTCAACTCCTAAAGTGTTCTAAGGCCTTGTCCCACCACCAAATATTCTCAGCAATTTTTCAATTAATTTTAAGGCAATATATTGTTCTTAGAAGAACTTTTAAGTGCAAATACACAGCTCTTATAATTGTACAAGCAAACATCTCACTTTAAAAGCAGTTGAGACATTCCTGGACTTTTGTTATAGAGGTGGAAGCTGTCAGTAACCTAATCCAGTATCTTTATCCGTCATTCCTTGAACCTTAAAGTGGCAATTGGGCCAATTTGCCTTCTTGGGCTGGTTATCTTTTGCCCTTGGATACTGGTACTCCTGGTTCCCTGGCTGTACACAACAGTGTCACCCATCCCAGCCTTTCCAGGCCTTTAGCTTTGGACTGAATCATACCACCAGCCATATGGTTCTCTGCTTACACACAGCACACTGTGGGACTCCTAGGCCTCCTTAACTGTGAGCCCATTCCACAACAAATCTCACAACTCTACCAAGAAATTATCCGATTAGTTGTTTTTCTGAAGAAACCCATCACATACAAAATCCCACCCAGAGAGCACATTAAAAAGTTTAGGCTAGGGGCTGGAGTTGTAGCTCAGTGGTAGAGCGCTCGCCTTGCATGCGTGAGGCCCTGGGTTCAATCCTCAGCACCACATACAAAGCAATAAAATAAAGACATTATGCCCATCTACAACTAAAAAAAAAAAAAAAAAATGTGTAGGCTAGAGCTTCCCCATCTTCCCACCATGGCGAGCAGACAACCCTCTGCATCCCTGGTTCCACATCCATGGATCTAACCAACTGCAGTGAAATAGACTTTCTGAAAAGAAATTGCACCTATACTTAATCTGTTCAGACTGTCATTCCCTAAACAGTGTAACGACTGTTTACATTATAAGGTACTGTTGAGTAACCTAGAAATGATTTTATGTACACAGGGGGAAATGCACAGGCTATAAACAATGTCATTTCATCTAAGTGGCTAGAGCCCCTGCAGATTTGGGTATCTCCCATGGACACCAAGGGGCGACTGTTCTTGTACAACACATCAAGGGATGCGGATGAAGCTGCTGGAGGTCAAGGTTGGGAAGAACACTACTTCTACACTCTACCCACAGCAAGCCCACGCTGAGCAGCTCTGGAAGAGGAAGATGAGAAAGGCTTATAGCAAAGTCAACGAGAATGAAAAATCAAGTTTGAGATTGTGGCCGAAGTCTGGGATGACTTTTCTAATTCGTGTACCTGGAAGGCATTGTTGTAACTATTAACTAGGTCCGTAACTAATATAATGGCCAGTTTTTCCACTGCACAGTGAAGAGACCACACAAGTGTCACTTTTTTCATCCTTCCAACCCCCCCCCCCACCATGGCAAAAACCCTATTAAAGAAATCACTGTTTCCAGGTCTAACTACTTTCCAACCCATTTCTCATTCTTTATTACTGTCCTTGCAGTTCCCCAAACATTAATGACAGTCTTCTTCCCATCAAAGCCAAGCTTCTGTTCCCTGACTTCTGGTCACTGCCCTTCCTATCCCCCAACTACACCTAGTCCCAACGATGAACAACCTGCCATCCAACCAGGCCCAATGCTGTTCTCCTCCCTCAGGGCTCCACCCACTCTTCTCCCATTAAGGTGGATTCGGGGCCATAGATTCCCACATGCATTCATACAACTTCTTTACTATGGGGCTGGGACTGTAGCTCAGCGGTAGAGCGCTTGCCTCGCATGCGTGAGGCCCTGGGTTCGATCCTCAGCACCACATACAAAGCAGTAAAAAAATAAAGACATTGTGTCCATCTACAACTAAAAAAAAAAAATTAAAAAAAAAAAACCAAAAAACAAAAAACAAAACTTCTTTACTATGCCAGGTGCTTCTGACAGTATGCTCAGTGCTGAATGTCACTATCTTACTGTAAGAACTAGAAGTAGACAGCAATGGTGAAGAGTAATCTCAAAGTCACTCAGACACCAGGAGGCTAGCACATCAGGCATGGGATCTTCCTTCTGCATGGAGATGCTGGGGCTGATGCAGCTTCTCTGGGAAGTTGTGATGGTCACAAGGAAATAAAACTAAAGCAAAGACCTGAAGTCAGGAGTACAAGAATGCCAAGGAAGGAATTAAAAACACCATTCAATGTAACATGACAACCTAGTTCAGAACAGGGCTGGCAAGCTTTCTGAAATGGGCCAGCTAGGAATTATCTTTAGGTTTTGCAGGCCAGAGTCTCTGTTTCAAGTATTCAATAGTGAACCTTTGTAGCATGAAAGTTGTTTACAGACAAAATGTAAACAAATGAGCATAATTGGTTCAATAAACTATTACACTCAGATTGAATCATAAATTTTAATAATTTATGATTATTTTAATAATTCATAAATCAATTTCTTTTAAACACCATTTTAAAAAAAACAAACCATTTCTAGCTCAGACTGTACAACACGTGGTAAATCAGAGTTGGCTCTTGTGGCTAGAGTTGGACAGTCTCTGGCTTTGAACAAAATGGAAAATGGACAGAAAGACAAATGAAAGGACTTATAACCAAGACCTCATGGTTAGGGAACCCAGGAGAAGAGATTTGGTAAGAAATGACTCATTCTTGGAAATTTAGCTCAATGTTTTACAGCAGCCTTAGTCTGCTGCTTTAAGTATGGAAAGGAAGGGGAGTTCTACTGCAGCCTCTAGCAGCCTTCACGCACCCTGGCTTACATCCCCACCAAGCATCCCATCTCTTTGTTGATGCGTTGGTTGAGAAAAGAATCAGGAGACCCAATAACATCATGCATGGCCACCTACATGTGACATTCACCAATTACTGAATAAAATACAAGTATCGGTGACAGAGGTATTGCCAACTTCCAATCTAAGATTCTATGAGAATCATTTAAAAAATGAGAAATGCAATGTTGTATGTATTGAAAATACTTTATAATCAATTCTCTAGAATCCTAGCCATCTGGTACAGGAAAAAAATCATATGATGAAAAACTTCATTATTTTTAAACAGTGAAATATTTGATCAGAGATGGAAAAAAATTTCACAAATATAAACTCAAGACTTCCTCACATTTTCCATAGAGCAGCTAAACAATAGAAGTATTCAAGAAATAGTTGACAACATACCTCAAATGCAAAATTCCAAAATCAAATAGCCACTTACATTAAGATTTACCAAAACTATTTGTAAATTAAACAATAAGAGCAAAAGGCACAAAAAGCCTATTTCATTTATGGTGTTTCAGCTGATTCTTTAAGAAGCAGATAAACAAGTAATGTAAGGAATGGCCAAATCTTGGCCTGAGCTGTCTTCCGGTAATTAATCCTACTATCTGTGGTTGTCCAAGGATAAAAGCTCCGTGCCTCCAACTTCTGCTGTCACTTTCCAGAGGAAAGAAGCGGCTGCTGTTTTTCCCCGTTGCCAGTTTTTACTATGCTTTGAGCAACAAGGTAGCAGAGTGTCCTAAAAAATAGCGACAGTATTCCATTCTCCAACCAGAAATGCCACCCCTCTTCCAAACTCATTGTTCAGCCTTGAAAAATAAACATTTATGAATCTTCTATTTTATTCTCCTGAGACATTATGCATGATCCATTATAAAACATACAGATAATACAAAGTCCAAAAGCCTATCATGTTTATGGAATAAACACAGGAAAATTAAACATGGTACATTGTGAAGGAAAATCATGGGTTCATTTATTTTCATAAGACAGGTTACGAGTGCATGACGTTTAAGAGCTTAAGAGTCATCATCAAACTGTGCTAAGGACACTGCATGAGATTACGCAGGGAGAAGTCTGTGCAAATTCATCTTCATACTTTCAGATGGTAGGAAAAATATTATTTCTTTAAATAGTCTTGTTTATAT
>PVHX01017592.1:0-39500 GCA_004024805.1 Geosciurus inauris | reverse complement strand
AGAAGCAGGGTTACAGAAGCAGATGCATAGTTACAGGGATCCTATTGGTGCATTTGAATGGGGGGAAGGTGGCCGGGGCCCACCGGTGGGAAAACCTGGTGGGAAGATCTGATATGGGACTTTCCCTCCATCTGGCATCTTTCGTCCCACCCTTGGCTTCCTGGTATTGGGGGCTATCAGCACTTTTCATCCTGCCTTCCGTTTCCCGGTATTGGTCCCTTTTTAGATTTCCTGAGCTAGGCCTGGCTACCTATTAGGGGAGGGGGAAAGGGTCTTTCTGAGGTCAGTCAGTTTCCTGAGCAAGTCCTGGCCATCTATTAGGGGAGGGGGAAGGGGTCTTTCAGCATCTGTGAACTGCTTATTGCAAGAATGAGCATGGTCTTTGGTCATGTAGGCCAAGAATTCAAACTCACCAATGTTGTAATGGTTAAGAAATGATGTCAAATCTCTTATAAAAGGCCCATGTGACCTCGGCTTAGAGCATGGCATTTCGCCCCCAGTTCTCCAGCCCTCTAGTGGTACTTAGTCTCTTGCTAGGCATGATTTCCACAACATTACCACCCCTGCTCTTGCTCATTCTGGTGCAAAGGTCAGCTGTGTGTACGGCTGTGAGTCCACAGTTCATAGTGTCACAATTATATAGGGGACAAACTGTGGCATAGCATGCATTGTATAAACAGGACATTCTGTATTTAAAATCCGGATGTTCTATATTAAAACCACCATGCTGGCTGCTGGTTGTCTTGCTCTGTCAATTGGCAACTTTTTTTTCTCCTTGCCAAGTTGTGATTCTAATTATGCAACTGTGAGCATGGTTGTTTGTAGGAGAGGAATCTGGCCCCTTCAGGGCAAGGCCAGGAGCCATCTCCACAAAGGCTGGGGGTGTTGGGTGGAAATCCCCTGGAGGTGGTGAAAAAGCATCTATTCCAGGTTTACGTACGCACACTTGGCCCACCTTCAGCTACGTCTGTTGTGGCAAATGCCAGTGGGTGCCGGAGACCAGAAGCAACCCTCCTGGCCCCACTGGGGACCAATTAAATAAGCGAGCCTCTGGGCCCCAGCATGTTCTGCAGCCTTATAGAGGAAGGGGGCCAGTCTGTAAGGGGAGGTGCCATCTCCTGGAAACAGGTAGCGACTCATCTCCACTGTTTGCAAAGGTCTGCTCACCTGCCTGGACACTATCCCCACTGTCCAGAGGAAGAATGGGCAGAGAGAGGCCAGTGTCGGAATAAGGCCTCACACTGGCATTTGACAATGGGGGACACCTCCCGAGACCAGTATTTGTGGCCAGGAGACTTGTTTTCCCTCCTTAGTCTTTTGTGCTCTTGGGATTTTA
The DNA here is from genome assembly GCA_004024805.1 of Geosciurus inauris. Lineage (NCBI taxonomy): Eukaryota > Metazoa > Chordata > Mammalia > Rodentia > Sciuridae > Geosciurus > Geosciurus inauris. The sequence continues at coordinate 38,164 of PVHX01017592.1, read as the reverse complement.
AAAGCATGGGCTTGTTTCACTTTTTCAAAAGTCTCAAATGTTATATTTAAAAACAAGCAAAGCTTTTTTTCTGGAGTGCGGGGTAATAGGTGTGGGACTCAAAAATAATACAGTCTGAGGAAAGGAAAAATGTCCAAGCATTACCTTCACCTTCCCCAACAATGTTTTCCTGATGTTAATTATGCTGGCAGCTCTCACCTCCCCCAACAGATGCCTTTCTGATGCTAATCGCAGAAAGGGAGGAGCAGAAAAGAAGGAGTGCATCACCACACTGAGATGATAATCTTCAGCCAGAACACAGGACCCTTGGCCCAAGGGCTCAACTTCCTGACTATCTCATTGATTGATCAAAACAAGCCCCAAATTCCTAAGGGCCCAGGAGAACTGGGAGAACCGGCAAGTTTTTTCACTAGACCACCTCCCCAAAATAGCCTATAAAGCCAATCCCTTTCTTTGTTCAGCAGCTCATTTTCTACCGGGAAAGTGGGTGCATCTCTAGCCCTGCTCCTGAATAAAGCCTGAAAGGACTTGCAAGGTTTGCTGCCATCATGATCTTTCTGCACTTACACGGGGGATGCCCTTTAGCTGAAGGTGAACCCTGTAGTGTGCCCTGCTGGAGGGTCTGCAGAATCCATAGACACCTGCCACAGGACTGGGTCAACACTCCAAAAGCTGCATTGGAGTCTACTGTCTGGAAGACCATCACACTGCTCACCTATAGCCCAGCACACCCATGGCAGTCCTCAGATCTAGAAGAAGAAGAGGGCACTTTAAGGTCAGGATCATGATCAAGTTCACATTCAAGGTCAAGTTCAGGCAAGAGTTTAAGACCAAAGTCAAAGCAGTTCAAAGTCAAGTTCTGTCTTAGTTCCTAGCCAAGGTAAACATGGAACTCAGGCTCTTGTTCAAGGTCAAAATTCAAGTTCAATTGCAGTGTCAAGGCCAAGGTCAAGTTCAAGGTAAAGCTCAAACTCAGATTTGAGTAAAGATTAGGGTCAGTTTGGGGGTTCAAGTTTGGATTCTGCTACCTAGAGTCCTCAGGATCCTGCAGCTCCCTGGGGCTGGGAAATAGGAAATGTAAGGTAAAAGGCAGTCCTTTTGTCATTAATTTTCACATTCCTTCTCTAAAAGCCTAAGGCAGCTCCTGCCCCAGGCGGTTCCTCTCCCGAATCTTCCACTCGGGAAACAAAGCCTAGCCTAACCGCTCAGGTTAGCACATCAGAAGAAGACCTGCTGCTTATCTGCCCCCCATTTTAAAGTGACCAATCCATAGCTTGCCACGCGGTTTGTAGCAGGCTCTATAAAATCCCTGCCCCGCGTCCCTTCTCTCTCTCTTTCCTTCGCCCAGGTGCCCATCCCCTGAATAAAGGATTTCCTGGCTGCATGAGGTGTCAGTGTCTGGCTGGCTGTTACCCCAACATTTGGTGCCGGTGACTCGGATGATGGATGCTCTCTATTGAGACTCTTCATCCCGAACCGCGGACCACACCTCGCAGCCTCGCTCATTCTTTCGATTGCCACCTGTCTGCACCCACCACGAAATTTGTTCGGTGAGTTTCCCTTTCAAGGAGATTGTAACTTTGCAGGCAGAGTCTCAGAGGTGACCAGCCGTGACTGTCCGGTGGTCCCTCTGACTGCCTCAAAGGGAAGACTGCACCCATCACGACCTTCAAGATCACGGTGGACTTCCAAAATCTCCACCTCACTTTCTTAGATTCTCCATCCCTCACGTCCATTTACTCTCTCTCTCTTTCCCTCCTTTCCTTTTAGCTCAAATTATGCTGGTGGGAAGTGACCTGATCCCTCCCTGCTTACCTCCCTCCACCCCGGATCAAATTTTCTGACTCCTCCGGGAGGAGTCTCCAAAATCCTGGCGCCAGGTTGATCCGGGGCCACACCTCTCCGGGAGAGGTTAGACCCAAGGGAATTCAGGTGACGGCCCTTCTCCCCCTGTCTAGTCTTTTTTTTAAAAAAAATATTTATTTTTAGTTGTAGGTGGACAGAATATCTTTATTTTATTTTTATGTGGTGCTGAGGATCAAACCCAGTGCCTCACATGTGCTAGGTGAGCACGCTACCACTGCGCCATAGCCCCAGCCCATCCCCCTGTCTAGTCTTATCCTTGCTTATTGATAGCTTCAGGGGGACACTCCTGAAGCTGTACTAATAGGCATTTTCTTTAGGTAGCAAAAATGGGATCAAACTCTTCCCTCCCGGCAGACTCTCCATTACATTGCCTTCTTAAAAATCTTTCCACTCTTAATCTTCTTCCCAATATTAAAGCAAAGAAACTTATTAAACTTTGCACTCAGGATTGGCCTACCTATCATTTGGATAACTCTAATCCTTGGCCACCCACAGGTTCCTTAGATCCCAGTCTCCTTAGAGACCTACATAACTATTGCAAGCGATCAAAAAATGGGCGGAAATCCTTTTTATTCAAGCCTTTTCCCTTCTCTGAGCTAACCCCTCCCTCTGCACTCTCTGTAAGCCTCACCATGTTCTTCTAGCTTGCAAACCAGATTCATCCAAGTTTCTATCTACTCTGGAATTTGACCCAGTGGATGAGCCTCCCCCATACCGCCATGGCCACCTGTCCCCTAAATCTCCTGGCACTCCACCTTGCACCCCACAGCCTACCTCTCCCACACCCACATCGCAGCCACCCGCCTCCACTCTTAGCCCCCCCATCGCTTTCTTCCCTGGATACAACAGACTCCAATCACAAGCTTCTCGGCCATCTGCCCTCTTCTCAGCTTATTTGCACCTCTCTCTACTTCCAGCTTCTCCTTCCCCTTCCCCTTACAAGCTGTCTTCTAAAACATCTTGACAAACTTTAGCCCCTTTTCCTTAAATAAAATACACAATACAATGTCCCAGCCCACAACAATTAAGCCCAACTATTCCCTTGTGACACCCTGGGGTGTCTCTCTGTCAATTTAAAAACCCACTATGCCCACACCGGACTCAAACTAAAATGCCTTATTAAATTCAGCACAAAAATCTGGCCAAAATCACAATTAAAAAGCCACCTTACGTGGCCAAAATATGGAACACCCCAGGCACCCCCATTCAATCCTTGGCTCCTCAGCACAAAATGATTGGAATGAGAGTTCTGACTTTTCACTCAGACAAAACAGCCAGAGCTTTTCACAGCCTGGCCTGCTACCTGGTCTGCTGCGGCAGCCTCTCCCCCACAAACCCCCAGGCTTGCAGCTTTTCACGGCTGCCCAGGCCTCCGTTTTTCAGACCTTAGCTCAAGGGGGAAAAAAAGGGTTAAAAGCCCTAAGCAGCAATTCCCCAGGCTAGACCGCCTTCCACTCTCCCCCCTTCTCTTCTCATGTTGCTTTATAATTCATGGCCATCATTTTCTCTCTCTAGGACTCTTCACTCTTACATTTTTGAATTCATAACTTTCATTCTGTGTGCTAAAATTAGACCTTCTGATCAGATGTATTTTATCCAACTATAAAAGTTTTGTTTTTTACACTCTACTGAGACCAGGTGTACCTACCTTTAATTCAAAAGGCCTTCTGCATGCTCTATTTTTGTGTTTATGTAAACCGAGTGCTCATAAACTAAAATTACAAATGGATCCAAATACCTTTAATTCATGTGATTTAAAAGCATCAATTTAAATTGGGTGAACAAATAAAATAAAGACGTCTTTAAAATTACCCAACCCACATGTCTTTCCACGTGGTCAAAGGACTAATAACATGTTAATGTCTATAAAATGTCTAATATATATCTCATTGTCAAAAATTTCTTCAAAGGAAAAATGTTACTGTTAAATATGCTTTTCTAATGTCTTGGTTTTTTATATTAAAAATAAGCAAATCAGATCTGATATTGAGTACTCAAATATGTTTATTAGATAAAATGTTAACTGTTAAATCCAATACCAAATACTTTTAATTCCTTTGAATTCCATAGGGTAACATTTTTGATGTTTTCATAAGTGGTAAAATTTAACAAGGGGATATAAAATTGCTTTGTCATCATTAGAAACAAAATTTCTTAATTTAAAGCCCAACAGGTATAATTCTATATACTTAAGCATTGTGTTTTCATAAATAGTAAGTGAATGTAACTCTCTAACCCAGCTTAATTCTATCTTAAGATTAAAAGCCAATTGGACAAGAGGTCATAAAGGTTTGTTTTTGTTTTACTTGTTTGGACTGTGTTTGGCTTTGATTAGGTAATTATGCTTCTTCAAATCTAAACAGCACCCTCATGCTGAAACCTGAGTTTCCCCCTTATCTAGGATGCTAAGCTATATAAATCATTGGTTTGCCATCTGCCTCTGTATTACCCTGTCAGTTGTGAATTCCTAAGATACCTTAATAATTCTCTGTGTTACAGAAACTTCCCTGCTCCTGAAGGAGCTGCTGCCCTCACTGGTTAAAGGGGACAACCACATGACTAATATGAGCTTACTTAATATAATTTGAAAGTTAAAGTCAATTGTCCTTTCTTTCAGCACAAAGGTTTATAAATTCCTATAAGTTTTAAATGTTTCTACTGTTGCCTAAATTCAAAAAATTTGCAAGGATTGTTTTGGGATGTGGATCTAAATAAAGGGTAGATTTCTAAGGTTTATGTTTATGACTAATCTGACTATAATTAATACAAGCTTATTCAATTTAAACTTCAATGTATTGATGTAAAAAATCTAAAACAATGTTCTGCTCTTAATAAGATAACTTTCTTATGTTTGTCAGGTTTTATCACTTGGGAAAACTAACTTTCAGAAATTACGGTCTATATACCAAAGTCTTAATTTTTTCCTTAAGATCTAAAGTTAATTAATATAACAATATCAATACAATTATGGTGCTATTAGCCCTATTTTTACATTAAATGTGTTCACATCTTCCAGGTATACAAGTCTTTAAAATAGAAAGTTTAAAGGAATGTCATATCAAGCGGATGTTCTCCAAACTAAAGTTGTATGGTAATTTTACACTTATAAGGATAACAAATTTTATTGAGGGTTTAATCTGTTGTCAATAAGATAGTTTTGTTACCTTTTACACTGGGGTAAAATTTAAATGTGTTTCTTTAAGTAAATGGAAGCTTAATCTATTTAAAGTTTAATATTGTGAAGCATGAGTTTTACTACTTTTCACACAAAAGGGAAATTAAAGCCCTCTCAGCCTTTCTTTAATTCATGTTTTAAATGTAATATCATATTATGTTAACTAGCATTCATGTGAAGTCAAAAAACAATGTATGTAAACTTTATAAAATAATATTTAAGAAACAAAGGTCAATTTCAAAACTAAGTTACTTTAAGATTTTGCAAGGAGCCCTGCCTTACCCGAGATAAAGTTCTGTCTCCCAGCCTATTACAATGGCTTCAAAGTAGGCCACACTCTAGTTCATTTAAAGTAATGTTCAAAGGATTGTGTTGTAAAGATTACTAGGATTTCAACCAGAAAGTACAATATATAAATCACCCAAATTTTAAGATAGCTATTACACAAACTAAACTTATTAATCTTATTTCATATTTTCCTTAAACCATATGACTATTGCCTATTCACATTTTGCAGAGGTACTAATTCGACAACAACCAACCCAAATTATTTTAAGATAAATCAGCCACCCACCACCTATAGGATGGACATTAAAATTAAAGCCCAGTACCCTTACTTTAAGACTGACAAAATTACCTTGCTGAGTGTTTAAGATCAAGACTTAAAAACTAAAATTAAATTAAAGGGCCAAAAAAACCAATATTTGGCTGTTGCCCTTTGAGTCAACCTGAATCCAAGGAATGAGGGAACTTCTCTGGAGCTCTCTACACCTCTAGGTCGTAAGACCTCCTGATCAAGGAGATTTCTGAGACCATTAGAGAATTAAAGAGCCAATCAAATGCCATATGATGAAGAAGAAGGTCACCGAAAAGAGGAAACTGTCCCTCCTGCTTTCCGGGGAAGCCACTTGTGGCCAGCGCCACACCTTGACCTGTCCTAACGCAGATGGCACTAGCAGACCTAGCAAGCTGTTCTCAAGTTCCTCAAGGAAACAAAAGGGTGACTCTTAACAATAGGTAAGAACAGAAGTCAATTTGACTTGCTTCATCTTAAACACCTAGCAAAATCATAACATACCCATTCCTGGGCATTAAAAATATAAATAAAAATAAATAGTTTAATATAACATACATACATTAGCCCTCCAAAATACGTACGACTGGAGGCTACAAAGGAAAGATTCTTAGGCAGTAATGTAATAACTATCAAGAGAAACTGCCAAAGTCAAAGGTTTTTAATCAGTTTATGGCCTACTGAGCTTCCTAACCTACACAGGTAGGCTTAATATTGGTTAATATAATTTTCTAGCCCTAAGTAATAAAATAAAGGGATCTCTACTAAACAGAAGTCATACCAATAAAAGGGATATTTTACAAAGTTAGATGATATTAAACTAACTTAACTACATATTAAAGATAGACATCTATAACATTAAAAAAATTGAATACTGTGTTTACATGTCTTGTCCTCTCCAGCCTTATTATGGGGACAAATTCTCAGCCCTTATACTTCCTAATGAGAGATTATTTATTGATCAGAATCTGGGGAACTTATATGCAAGTGTTCCCTCATTCACATAACCATCCAGGAGTAAGAAAAAAAAAAACTCCAATACCAGCTAGATACAATCGCCCATCCTAAGATACAATTGCCCCTCCTAAAACAGACCTCTTCATGGATGGTCCTAATATGTCAGGGCCTTCAGTTCAGCTTCTCAATTTACCCAAAGTTAATAACATTTCAGACTGCTCCCTCTGTGCAGGTTTAAACAATAACTGACTCCCACTGGTGTTCCTCTCAATACCTCAAACTGACCCCAAGGGCCCCTCCCTCCAGCCTTTGAGGAAGCACCACTTTTCATATACTTCCTCTGGCCCAGGTCCCTGTGACCAGATCATTAAAGTCTCTTCCCTCAACCTTTGCTCTGCCAAGGTTCCTTTCTAGTGCAATGATGTCCTAACAAAAATCTAAGCCTCAATATGCCCTTCGCCTTTTGTGTTCCCTCCACCTTGGTTCCTCAATTAACTCTTAGCAGCCAGGCTAAATTAATATGGTTTGTTATCACCTCCCTCTCAGGGCAAGATGAACTGTCTTCCAACCACTAGTAGTTAGACTCACTCCGGCCTCCTTACTTGCTGCCTTCAGGGTGAAGGCAGAAGAACTTGCTTGTGTGGTAACCGCTATTCAAAGGCTTAAACAACAACTTCAAGAAGCCAGAGGCATTGGCCACCTCTTTCGCCTCCCTACAATGGCAGATAACATCTATTGCCCAAGTTTCATTGCAGGACCATCAAGCCCTACACCTCCTAACAGCAGACAAGGAGGAACATGCCTATTCCTAAAAGAAAAATTCTGCTGCTAAGTCAACGAAACTGGAATGATCAAGAAAAACATTAACACCCTTTGTCATTTAATGAAAAATAAGTCAGATTTGATAGAAAACATCAAACTCCTTTAGGATCTGACTGATCAAATGTCAATAATCCCAAAGAGATAAGCTCGTGGGTTTCCTTTTCAAAATTCCCTTGTATAGTATACTTTTCCTGATTTGCCTCCCCGTGCCATGTCTGTTCAAATTTATTCAATTTTAAATCCAGCAGGTTTCTAATCAGACATTCAATCAGCTTCTCCTCAGGGATCTTTGGATTCTCAAGGAGGACAGCAACTTGACTGCAACTGTTTCTTGAGACTCTGCTCCAACATTCCTGGCTCCTGCTTTCACATCTACACTCAGGGAACTGGCCCCACCAGCTGGCAATGCTATGCCTGCAAGGCACCTTTCAGACTTCTCACCTGGGGAGACCCTAACCTTTGGGGCCTGGGTGCTCTACCTTCTTCCCCTAACCCCCATCCTGCTCAAAGACTTTGCCCCAATTCCGCTCAAAGTAGCCAGAAGAGCCAACATCGTCCGTTTCCATCCTTATAGAATCAAAAATGGGGGAATGTAAGGTAAAAGGCAGTCCTTTTGTTATTAATTTTCACATCCCTTCTCTAAAAGCCTAAGGCAGCTCCTGCCCCAGGTGGTTCCTCTCCCGAATCTTCCACTCGGGAAACAAAGCCTAGCCTAACCGCTCAGGTTAGCACATCAGAAGAAGACCTGCTGCTTATCTGCCCTCCATTTTAAAGTGACCAATCCATAGCTTGCCACGCGGTTTGTAGCGGGCTCTATAAAATCCCTGCCCCGCATCCCTTCTCTCTCTCTTGCCTCCTTCCTTTGCCCAGGCTCCCATCCCCTGAATAAAGGATTTCCTGGCTGCATGAGGTGTCCGTGTCTGGTTGGCCGTTATCCCAACAGGAAATAGGAAATTGGGTATACAGAAAAAGAAGGATATGCTGTCTCAAAGAAAAGAACCCATGAACTTTGGAATGCAGGAAATGCCCATGAGCCTTTGGAATGCAAAACAAGCAACTCCTGCAGCCCAGCCCAGGGCCTTTGCCCTTGTCCTTGCCTGCAAAAAGTAACTCTAGTCTAAACCTCAGCTGCTGCTAACACCAATCCAAGGGGTTGCTGTCTCTGTGGGGAGTCCTGAGCTCCCTCTCAAGTGTGTACTCCTTGCTTTACCCCAAAGCTTCTCACCCAAGATGGCTGCATTCTCCCTTGAGTGTGCATTTGCTTCCCTAAATTAATCTCCTCATCTCTGACTAGCGCGGGGTAAAATTCTTTTCCATCAAGTACACAAAGGACCCCAGTTGTGCTCAGTGGTGAGGGCTGGGTGGACAGAAGGCCAGACTCTGTACCCATGATCCTTGGGGACCTGCTGTTCCCAGCTCCTTGTGATAAGGACTGTGCAGGCAGGAGCCAGACTCCACTGCCCAGAATAGGGGTGTCCTGCAGTTCCCATGATCCTCTTCTGCCAGGACTGTGTGGCAGAAGACTGGACTGCATTACTCAGAATCCACAGGGGCCAGCAACTCCCAGGAGGGAGGGAGCTCAGCAAGGGCTGCATTGGTAGAATGACAGAATAAGGCCACTCAGAATCCCTAGTGCGTTCCCTCCACCCCGGGCCTCTGGGGTAGGGGCTGTGTGGGCAGAAAGTCAGATTCCATCACCTGGAATCCTTGGGGTCTACAGATCTCAGGAGCCCCTACAATGAGGAAGGCACTGGTAGGATGGATCGCATTACCCAGATTTCCCCTGTGCAGTGGTGGGAAAGGTGGCCTGCAGCCTGCACTCACTACTGGGGGTGTCACCTCTGAGCTGCAGGTTCTCCTCACCTTGATGGTGGCCACTTCAACTTCTTTTCTCCCTGCCCCATACCTGGGATTGAACCCAGAGTGCTTTACCACTGAGCTACATCCCCAGCCCTTTTAATTTTTTATTCTGAGACAGGGTTTTGCTAAGTTTCTCAGACTGGCCTTGAAGTTGTGATCCTCCTGCCTCAGCCTCCTGAGTAGTTGGGATTACAGGTGTTTGATACCATGCCCGGTTTGACTTGTTTTCTTAAATGGAGGCAGTCCCTGGCAGAGTCACCCTCTCAGAGACAACGCTTCCTGGAGTCTTCCACAGTTGCTTCCATTTCTGGCCTGTGTCCCAGCCCTTGGGCACATGGGCAACGTGTCAGGTGCTATGTGTGGAGTGTGGCAATGCTCGTGGCCACAGGGACTGGAGTGTTCACGACTCCTCTGTGCCTGGTTCCTGGGCTGCAGCAGTGCTTGCTTGGATGAGCGTAGGTGTTGTAGTCATAGGGAAGCGGTTTCCTTGACTCTTTTCTCCTCTCTTGAATCTTCACTTCTGGTGATGTCACAGATAAATTCAGCTGGACATCAGTTAAAGGGTGGGAAAGGATTTTATTCACTAGCTACTAACAGTAAAGAGTGGAGCTCCATTCTGCTTGTGCAGAGATGATTGGCACACTTCCAAGGGACAGTGAGGAGAGGCAAGTGTGAGCTCAGGAGAGCCAGTGAGGTGAAAAGGTGCAAAGCGTCGGTCAGTGTGACTGTGACCGGCCAGCTGTGCTGGGCAGTTGTCCACGTAGACTCTGTTCCCTGCAGATCCTGGGGGATCGGCCACATCCTGCTTGATGGTTGATTTCAAAGGAATAGAATCACATTGCCCTCAATTTCCGACAGAGGCCCTGCTGCATGAGACACACACGTTCAGCCCCTTCTAGCAGGTGCTTCAGGAGGCCAGGTCAGGGGCCCATCATCAGGAGCTGGTTTTCCTGGCAGCCTTGAGCTTTTCTCAGGCAGATGTCTTAATGGAGATTATAGAGGTGGGGTGTGGCTGCCCCCCTCCCCAAGGACACAGTCTCATGCTGCTGGAAGACATGCTAGATCAGCTTGGCCGAGCCTCTTAGTGCAAGGGTTCGTTCTGGGTTGACACCTGCTGAGAGTCCTGCAGTTCTCATGGATCACATCCTTTGAGGTGGCCCCTGATGACTGTTGTGATGAAGAAGTTCAGGTCCAGCTTTGTTTCACAGGTGTTCTTTCTAGCCAGTTTTCTCTGTTGCCTCGTGTGTTCTGGAGACTTCCAGGGGGACTGAGCCAGTCACGGCCAATTTCTGATTCTCATAGGAAAGTCACTAAGGGCATTGAGCTCCAGCTCTTCAGGTTGTCTTGTTTTAGGAGGAGGAAGGACTTGGCTGTTGCTATGGCTCAGAACATCAGTTCAGCAGCACAGGGAGGGCCAAGCACAATAGTGGTTTACACAGCACTGATGCTGCCCCAGTGGGAATGTTCCTGACTGGCTGGCCACAGAATAGTCCTGTGAATGTGCTCTGGATTGTAAGAGAAGACTGCCTGCCACCTGGGGCCACTCAGAATGTTAGAGCAGTGGATGCCATCACCAGACATTCAAACTGCAGACCAGGATGTTGGGGTCTGGATGTGTGTCCCCCAGAAGCCCCTGTGTGAGACAATGCAAGAAGGTTCAGAGGAGAAATGATTGGCTTGTGAGAGTCTCAACCCAGTCAGTGAATTAATCTCCTGGTAGGAATTACCTGAGTGGTAACTGAAGTGGTGGATGTGGCTGGAGGAGGTGGGAATTAGGGCATGGCTTTGGTGTATATATTTGTATCTGGCAAGTGGAGACCCTCTCTCTCTCTGTTTCCTGGTCATGTGTGAGCTGCTTCCCTCCACCACACTCTTCCACCATGATGTTCTGCCTTGCCTCGAGCCCCGAGGAATGGAGCCTGTTATCTCTGGATTGAGATCTCTGAAACTGTGAGCCCTTAAATAAATTTTTTATCCCCTTTTAGTCACAGCAGTGGCCAAAAACTAAAACAAGGACCTCTGTTGGACTGCCGTCCTCAAGGCCATGCTGAGAACTGCAGCTGGCTTTCCCTGGGCTGAGACGCTGGGCTTCCTCCCTGCTGTAAGAACCTGTCTCTCTTTGTTTTCATAGAAATTCCTCTTCATTAAATGCTTGGCTGTTGGTACCATTCAACAAATATCCTCTACTACCAAGTCCTGACAGATGATTCACCCAGTGCTAATAGGTAGAAGACAACTAAATGAGAACATGGATTTATGTTGTTCAGAGTAGAGAAGAATGTCACTTTTCTTTTTCTTTTTTTCTTTCTTTTTTTTGGGTACCAGGCTTTGAACCCAGTGGCACTTAACCACTGAGCAATGTCCCCAGCCCTCTTTATTTTGAGACTGGGTGTCAATAGGTTGCTTAGGGCCTCACTAAGTTGCTGAGGCTGGCCTTGAACTTTCAACCCTCCTGCCTCGGGTTCCTCGAGTTGCTGGGATTGCAGGCGTGCACACTGTGCCTGTCTCTCCTCTTTTCTTGAACAGGAGAGGAATGGACGGAGCTTCTCTGACTGGCCACACTCTGTCAGGTCCTGAACCCTCTCTTGGGTCCACTGCTATGCTTCTTTGTAGAATCCAGCACCAGCAAAGCTCACCACTCAGTCAGTTTAACAAGAACTCCCCTCTCCAGTATCTAACCTTGCTCCATTCTGATCAGCTTCCTCATCCTCTACCACCCCTGGGTGATGTCTGGTCACCCTGGCTTGTTTCCAGTAAGCAGCCTGCTAGGTCAGCTTGGCCAGAATCACCCTTGCTGCAGATGGTTCTTCTTAGTCATTTTCTATCCACTGACCTTTCCCTCCACGCTCCTTGGCTATACATTCCCACCTGCCCCCACAGTATTTGCAGTTGAGCACAATCACTGTTCCCCACCCGAGACCCCATTGCAAAGGTCTCTATACCAATTGTGAGGGTCCTGAATAAGGTCTCTTCGCATGCTTCAGTGAGTACCATTGGATAGTTATTTCTCTGATACTGCCAGGCAAGGGACACTGAAGAGTGTCAGGAAACACCAGAAGCTGGAAGCGGCAAGGAAGGATTCCCCCAGCAGCTAACACCCTGACTTCAGAATTCTGGCCTCCAGAATTCTGAGATAGTGTTATTTTGAGATAGTGTTTCTGTTTTAAGTCACACATATTTCTGTGCATTACTATGGAAGCCCTGGGAAATGAATACGCTGGCTCTCCCTGCGCTAAAGATACTATTTGTTTCTCCCAGCCTACCTTGCTAATCACGTCAACATTAAGGAGACCATTCCAAATGTGAAGCTGAGGAGGGATCATGGAATGGAATGGGCTTTGATCTGATGAGGGGCCAAGGAAAGTGGCCATGGCATTTGGTGGGCTGAGTTGAAAGATCACAGAGCAGATGGGGCTTAGGTAAGGTCAAGGATATGCGGCAGGAAGGGGAATTGATTCTGGTTTTTTAAAATAATGGTTTTGTATGTTTTATACCTGTATTTTATTTATTAATATTCGTGTAGTGCTTAGGATCAAACCTCGATCCCAGTGCCTCATTTGTGCCAGGCAAGCGCTTTACCACTGAACTACAGCCCCAGCCCCGAACTGATTCAATTTTGAGCCCCTCGATTCCCCTGTTCTGAGTTCAGGCCATTCACTGCTGTGCCTGGGGACATTTCTGTCTGAGAGCCCTGCTCTCAGCTCAGGGATGAGCATCAGATCCAAGACCAGAGACTGCCCTCTCCCTCGTGGGCAGCAAAGTCCATGCCCCAAGTGTCCGGTGTTGCCCCCTTCTCCTCACCCCTACTGCTCAACTTGTGCTTCTGAGGGAGACTCAGCACACACTAGTCCTCCTTCTGCTGGGGGGTGAGGCCTGATTCCAGGCCCCTCCAGCAGCACAGGAAGGCATGCAGTGACAGAGGGAGCAGCACCCCTATCTAGGCTGCCTGGATTGGCCCTCTGCCCTCCCTGAGCTGGGCTGGGCCTTGACTAAGCATGTGGATGTTAATAAGAAATCACTTTACTCCTTAATCTTTTTAAAAGAAGGTGTTAGCCGGGTGCAGTGGCTCAAGCCTGTAATCCCAGCACTTAGGGAGGCTGAGACAGGAGAATCGCGAGTTCAAAGCCAGCCTCAGCAACAGTGAGGTGCTAAGCAACTCAGTGAGACCCTGTCTCTAAATAAAACACAAAGTAGGGCTGGGGATGTGGCTCAGGGGTCGAGTGCCCCTGAGTTCAATCCCTGGTACCAAAAAAAAGAAGAAGAAGGTGTTTAAAAATTTTTTTTCCATAGAAAGATGAGGATCTCGGATTCCCCTGGGGGAGCGGGGTGCACTCCTTCCCTGACTGGCACCCCAAGTGGACACACACACACACAAATACAAGTGTGCACATTTGTCTAGGTGCACACACAGACCCAACACCCTGACAGTCCTCCCCACCAACTCTCACACATGCCCATGACACCCATGCACCTGTGCATGCCTGTAGGTGTGTGCACACACAAGCACACGGGTGCACGCGTGCGCGCACACACACACACACACACACACACACACACACACACACACCCTGTGTGGCTTGCACCTGAGGCTGCAGAGTGGAGGAAAACAGGAGAGGAACCAGGGGAAGCCAAGGGAGGAACCTGGCAGCAGGTAGACAGAGGGAGCAGTCACTTCTCAGGAGACCAGGGTGTCCCCTTCCTGACCCAATTCTGCCTCAAGCCCTAGATTTCTCTACAGAACCAGGAATGGATTTTTCAGGCTTGGACTTTTCCAGGGGTTGATTCCTATGGGGACCTGAGCTGAGATGTGAGTTCCCTGGGCCCTCCCTCTTCTGTCTTCAGTGACAAGGGGGAAAGAGATCCATGGCTTCAGCTTTTGATTTGTGTGCAGATAAAAGAGGAGGCCAACAACCAAATACATGAACAAGGGATCAGTGTGGTACGGAGCACAAGTGAGATCCCCTGAGCCCTTCAGGAGCTGTCCCCTTTCCCTACCTGGTAGCTGTGGTGCCACCAGAGCATTGGTGTGGTCTGTTCTCTTCACAGAGTGTGATGTGTGGGGTCAGGTGCATCCTCTGAAGTCCCCCAGCCCCTTTCATGCTGTGGGCAGGGATGTCCTATGGGGTATTTGGCCACTGTGAATAGAACTGCTGTATGTAACTGCATGCCGTTATCTAGATATATGTTTTTGAGGTAGTTGTCTATATTCTTAGGATCATGCAGTGATACCATGTATAACTTTGGAAGAAATGGCCAGCTTTTTGATATGGTGAGCTGTTGTGTGCTCCACCAGCAGTGCACAAGAGTGCTTGTGGCTGCTCGTCATCCTCACAGTGGATGCTGCACTTAAGGAAAGATCATAGCAGCTTAGTAGGTGTGTAGTGCATCTCAAGGTTTTAATTTATGTTTTCCTCATGACAGGTGATGCTAAGAATCACTTCTATGCTTCTTTGCCATCTCATATCTTTCTGGTGAGTTGTCTGTTCAGATCTTTACCCATTGGATTATCTTATTATTATATGTCTTACTATATTCTGGACACAAGTTATTTTAGACATATACTTTCCAAATGTTTCACGCAGTCTTTGACTTGTCTTTTTGTTTCCTTAATATGATTGTTTACAGAGTAATTTAATAAGTCCACATTTCAGTTTTGGGGGCTGTATTTAAAATCTCGTGCACATCTTCTAGAGTTTTACAGTTTCACATTTTAAATGCAAGTCTATGGAGTATTTTGACAGGTTTTGGTGTCCAGATGTGTGCCTTCTTGAGGTGTGTCCTTTTGCAGTTGGTGCTGTCCTAGGTTTAGAAATAGCTTGCTGAGAATTTCACTGGGAATGCACTGAACTTGCAGATCAGGTTTGAGATAATTTCATCTTAACTATATTGAGACCTGAATGAGGAATATCTTGGTATTTATTTATATTTCATTTGATTTCTTTCTACTGTTTCAAGATTTTCTAAAACTATGTTTGAACTTTAAGACTTACATGAAAGTACTTCAATTTTGGTGGTGCTATTTAAAATGTTAACGCATCTAAAATTCTCTTATTCCAGTTTACACATTCCTGTTTCCTCTACATGATGGCTGATATATAGGAAATCAATGGGACTTTGTCTATGGGCCATGTACTTTGCAGCTTGCTATCTCCATCCATTCTGATCAAGACATAGGATGGGCTCTATTTCTTTTTTGATTTCCTAAATCATGACCCGAAATAATCAGAACTATGAATTTCAGAGTTTCATTGTAACTGGCATGAGGAGATGGGGCTGTGTGTGCAGAGTCAGCTCTGAACAGTGAGCCCCCAGTGTCCCGCACTGCCCACGGTGGCCAGCAGGGGCACACATAACAACTTTCTTTGACCACATGTTTTAGGGGGCCATGTTGTGTCCTCTGCAAGTTTCCTTCTCCTGGGGACCCACCTGGGAGATGCACATCTGGGGACACCTGGGGACTGAGTCTAAGGTGAGGAGTGGAGTTTCCTTATCCTAAGGACCCACCTGAGAGGATACCATGGCCTGGGGATGCCTTGGGGCTCTGTCTAAGGTGGAGGCCAGAGCTTCCATTGTCCTGGAAATCCCCTTGGGGAGACACCTTGGCCTGAGAATGCCTGGGGGATATGTCTATAGAGAGGATGAGAGCTTCCTTCTCCTTGGCACCTACCCATGGAGACTCACTGTGGATTCAGGATGACTGAAGTCCATGTGAGGAGAACCTGAGGAAGAAGATTCCTGTGCTCTGCCTGGTGTGCTGAGGAAGAAGTTCTGATGTGTTCTTTACTTTTTCAGGTGATATTTTAGCAGAACTTCTTTTACAACAATATTCATTACTGGGGCTTTGGCCGCTTATTATGACATGTCAGTGTGTTTTGTATGGCTTGAATGTATTTTGGGGGAGAAACTCAAGGATACAGGAGAAACATAGATGCCCCTTAAGATGGTGCAGGGAGAGCCCAGCACCTGGAGTCCCACTGGGGTCTGAGAGGAAGGGCTAATGTGCAGCTCATTGCTTGCTGTTATTTATGTTTCAATGACTGATTTTTCTTATGGTGTCAATGAAGTTAAAATTCAATTACATTAAGTGTAAATACTATATTTGTGTCAGTCACAAGAAGAACCTGTGGGTGGGTTATAGGTCAGGGAGAGTGGTGCCTGGCATGCATAAGGACTTGGGCTCCATTCTAGGCACTACAAGATAAAACAAAGAAGCAAAACACGGACTTGAAGATCTACAGTATAAATTAACCACCTTTGTCAATAAGTAGGTGACAAGTACAGGGAGACTTAAGACATAGTAATCAAATGCATTGGATGCTCCTAGTTTGAACCTGATTTGTTTGTGTCTAAGTATAAAATCTACTTGAAATAGCCAGAGAAATCTGTATATTAATTGGATATTTGATATTAAAGAATTATGATTATTTCCTTTTTTAAAATATTTTTTAGTTATAGATAGATCTTTATTTTATTTATTTATACATGGTGCTGAGAATTGAACCCAGTGCCTCACATGTGCTAGGCAAGCGCTCTGCCACTGAGCCACAACCCCAGCCCCTATGATTGTTTCCAACTGTGGCTGTGTTAGACTTCTTTCCATTACATGGCTACAGTTTTTTTTAGAAGAAACCTGATGATGCTGGGGTTTGCTGGGTGAGTCTATTCCTAGACTCTGGCAAGTCCCACAGTGGTGATGACTGCATGGGTAGTTTCTTGGCTACAGTACCCAGAATCCTCAGGATACCAGGCCAGCATGTGGCCTGCAGCTCCTATGGGCCATACACTGAGGGTCATATGGGCAACAGGCTGGACTGCATTACCCAGAATCCTCAGGGGCCCACAGTTCCCAGAAACCTCTGTGGTAAGAACTGCATGGCCAGAACCACTATTACCCAGAATTCATAGAGACTACTGGCAACTGTGTGGCCTGTAATTTCCAGAGGCCTTTGTGGAGAATTCTTGGCTGGGCAGGCAGTGCTGGGATACTCTACCCAGAATCCTCAGTGTACCAGGGCAGGCCCATGGCCCAAAGCTCCCAGGGGCCTTCATGGTGAGTGCTGAGCAGCAGAATGCGGGACTACACTGCCTGGAGTCCTCTGGGTGGCTTGTGGGAATGCAGCAAGCAGCTCCCAGGAGCCTCTGGGGTCAGAGCTGCAAAGGTTATGATGGCCTGTACTACCCAAATCCTTCAGGGCCTGCAGTTACCAGGGCCCTCTGCAGTGAGGGCAGCATAGGCCAAGTGACAGACTGCACTACCCACAGCCTTCAGGGACCTGCCGCTTGCAGAGCCCTCTGCAGGGAGGGCTGTATTGACAAATTGACCAACTATGCTACCCATAACCTTGGGGTGCCTGCTGTTCCCAGGAGCCTCTGGGGTGAGGCCCACAAGGGCAGAATACCAGGCTTCAGTGCTCAGAGTCCCTGGGGATGCCCGTGTGCCCTGTAACCCCGTAACTCCCAGAGGTTTCTGAGGTGAGGGTTTATTGGTAGAGCACACTACCTGGAATCTCCAGGGTACCAGGGAAAGCATGGGGCCTGCAGCTCCTGTGGTCCCCCCAGCAGGGCTGTGCAGGCACAACACCAGACTACATTATCCAGAACCCTCAGGGGCTGAAGCTCCCAGGATCCTTTGTGGTAATTGAGCAGGAACACTGTACTATATTACCCCAAATCCTCAGGGGCTACAGCTCCCAGAATCCTCTGTGGTAAGTGGGCAAGCCATTTAACTGCATTACCCACAATCCTAAGCAGGACTTTAGCTCCCAGAATCCTCCACAGTGAGTGGGCTAAACATTGGGCTACATTTCTCACAATCCTCAGGGCTGTAGCTCTAAGGATCCTCTGTGGTGAGGACAGTAGGGTAGAGAACTTAATTATACTATCCAGAATCACTGGAGGGAGGTGTTGTCCAGGTGGGTGTGCAGCCTGCAACTCCCAGAGACCTCCATGTAGAGAGCTGTCCATGGGCTGTGTGTGCACCACTGTGCAAGAGTACCACACAGTAGTAGACATGGGCTAACCCGATATAGCTGCAGCCCCTCTGAGATGGGTGTGACCTGCCAAGGTGTCAATCAACCTGCTGACTGCAAGACTCTGCCTTCTTCCTACCTTGGGAAAGAATGTTGGATGGAAGGTCTTTGAAGTCCCCACAAGCGGGGTCTGTTTTATCCTTTTGCCTTTTTGCCATCTGCCAGAAGCCTGGAGGATCATCTGGCTGTGGGCCTGTCCTACCCCCACATTTTAAAACTATTTTGTGGTTTTTTTTCATCACCCTATTTCTTTTATCTAGAATTATCTAGAATGCTCCAGAGCAGGGAGGTAAAACCTACAGTTCCCAGAGGCCACCAGAGTGGTTGATCTGAAGTCAGGTTCTCCTCACCTTGACAATGGCCACCATGGGCTGGGATTTAACGCCTGGCTTAGGGACACTGTGGGTCATGTCTCTAGGCATGCCCGGGGCTCCCTTCTCCTCAGAGCTGCCTCAGGGAGATGCCTGGTTGGGGACACTGTGGGTCATGTCTCTAGGGACACCCAGAGCTCCTTTCTCCTCAGAGCTGCCTCAGGGAGATGCCTGGCTTGGGGACACTGTGGGTCATGTCTCTAGGGATGCCCGGAGCTCCCTTCTTTTCAGAGCTGCCTCAGGGAGATGCCTGGTTGGGGACACTGTGGGTCGTGTCTCTAGGGCACCTGGAGCTCCCTTCTCCTCAGAGCTGCTTCAGGGAGATGCCTGGCTTGGGGACACTGTCTCTAGGGATGCCCGGAGCTCCCTTCTCCTCAGAGCTGCGTCAGGGAGACGCCTGGTTGGGGACACTGTGGGATGTGTCTCTAGGGACACCTGGAGCTCCCTTCTCCTCAGAATTGCCTCAGGGAGATGCCTGGCTTGGGTAGCTTCGTAGATCATGTCTCTAGGGACACCTGGGCTTCCCATATTATTCTGAAGGAGATGCCCAGCTTGTGGACTCTTATGGGTCATGTCTCTAGGGACACCTGGAGTTCTCTTCTTCTCAGAGCTGTCTCAGGAGATGATTATCTCGGGGACACTGTGTGTCATGTCTCTAGGGATGCCTGGAGTTCCCTTCTCCTCAGAGGAACTGTGGGAGACCCCCAGTTTGGGGACTCTTGTGGGTCATATCATAGGGGTGACTAGAGGTTCCTTCTCAGAGCTGTCTCAGGGAGACACCTGGCTTAGGGACACTGTGGTTCATGTCTGTAGGGAAGTCAGGAGTCCCTTCTTCTCAGAGCAGTCGCAGGGAGATGCTCTAGGGCTCTGGAAGGACCTTTTACAGGTATGGGAAATGTGGTGCTGGTGAGGAGAGAGCCCCATCTTGGGCCTGAGAGCTCAGGGCAGCCTGGCTGTGAGCCCCGCTCTCCCCCTCACTATTTCATCCAGACCAGCTGTGCAGCAGTGCTCTGGCTTAGGCTGTGACCCTCATCATCTTAACACAGTGACCCCAGGTAGTTTCTGGGGAACCTGGCAGGGTTGAGGGAGGAATGCTGAAGGAGGGTCCTGAGCCCCAAAGGGGCTCCAGTGCTTGTTTTCCTTATTGTTTTAATGGCTCTCTTTTTAAAAAATAGTTTTTAGTTATAGATGGATATGGTATCTTTATTTTGTTTGTTTATTTTTATGTGGTGCTGAGGATTGAACCCAGTGCCTCACATGTGCGAGGCAAATGCTCTGATACTGAACCACAAACCCAGCCCTAATGATTCTTTTTTTGCAGTATTAAAGTAGAAAAAATATGGAAATATGGAGAAGCACATGTGTTAACAACCCACTACTTTATTTTAGTATATTATTTCTAACAAATTTATTTATTTAAAATGTATTTGAGGGCTGAGGCTGTAGTTCAGTGGTAGAGTGCTTGCCTAGCATGTGTGAGGCATTGGGTGGGTTTGATCCCTAGTACCACATATAAATAAATAAAATAATCATATTGTGTCCATCTACACTTAAAAATCTTAAGAAAATGTATTCCATGGCTTTCATGGAACTAAACTCATAAACCACATTTTTCTTTGGTTGAGAAAGTTGCAGTTTAATTGTCAGTTTATGTGCATTTTCCCTCTTTTCAAACTGTTTTTATTAGTGCATTTTAGTTATACATAATAGTGGGGTCCATGTTGATGTACATAGACATGCATGAAATATAATTTGATCAATTTCACCCCAGTATTTCTACTTTCCCTCCCCTCCTTCTTCCTTCTGCTCCTCTTTGTCTACTGGTTATTTATTTATGTATTTATTTACCAGGGATTGAACTCAGGAATACTTGACCACTGAGCCACATCCCCAGCCCTATTTTGTGTTTTATGTAGAGACAGGGTCTCACTGAGTTGCTTAGCACCTCGCCATTGCTGAGGCTGGCTTTGAACTCATGATTCTCCTATCTCAGCCTCCCTAAGTGCTGGGATTACAGGCGTGTGCCGCCGTGCCTGGCTCCTATTTATTTATTGTTTTGTTGAATTGGTGGTTTATAGATATACGTGAAGGTAGGATTCACTGTGATATAGTCATATATACACATAATTTGGTCAATTTTATTTTGCAGTTCCTCCCTTTTCTCATTCCTTCTTTCTCCCCCTGCATCCCTGCATCCCCTTCTATTGCACTGACCTCTCTTCTATCTTCATGGGATATTCCCCCTTTTATATTTCCTTATTTATCTCTAGTTTCTGCATATAAGATTAAACATTTGACCTTTGACTTTCTGAATCTAACTTATTTCATTTTGCATGATGTTCTCCAGTGCCATCTGGTTACCAGCAGATGTGGTAATTTCATTTGTCTTTATGGCTGATTAAAACTCTGTTGTGTGTGCATACCATGCTTTCTTATCTATTCATCTGTTGATGAACACTTGGGCTGATTCCATAGCTTGGCTATTGTGAATTGTGCTGGCTTAAACATTGATATGCCTGTATTACTATAGCATGCTGATTTTAGTTCTTTTGGATATATACTATAAATGAGACAGCTGGATCATGTGATGGCTTTATTTCTAGTTTTTTTCTCTATACTGCTTACTGCTTTCTAGAGTGGCTGCACTAGTCTGCAGTCCCACCAACAACAGGTGAGGGTACCTTTCTCCACATCCTCGCCAGAGTTTGTTATTTTCTGTATTCTTGATTTGTTTGCTGTTCTAACTGGAGATGAAATTTTTTAAAAAAAATATTTGTTCAGTTGTAGGTGGACACAATATCTTTATTTTATTTATTTATTTTTATGTGGTGCTGAGGATCGAACCCAGTGCCTCGCGCATGCGAGGTGAGCGCTCTACCACTGAGCCACAATCCCAGCCCCTGGAGATGAAATTTTAATGTAGTTTTGATTTGAATTTCTTTGATTGCCAGGGATGTTGAACTTTTTTTCATGTATTTTTTGGCCACTTTTATGTCTTTTGAGAAATGTCTGTTAGTTCTTTTGCTAATTTTTGATTGAGCTATTGATTTTTCTGTTAAGTGTTTTGAGTTCTTTATATTTCTAGATATTAATCCCTTGTTGGAAGAGTAGATGGAAAACATTTTCTCCCATTCTCAGGGTCTCTCTTTATGTTCCTATTTCAGTTGCTGTGCAGAGCATTTTAATTTGAAGCCATCCCACTTACTGAGTCTTGGTTTTATTTTTTGAACTTTATGGGTCTGGTTGAGGAAGCCAGTGCCTGTGCCAGTATGTTGGAGAGTCAGGGTTCTCTGGGCCCAATCTAGCTTTCCCACTGACTTACATCTTCATTTTAGAAATCCTTTGTCTTGAATTAATTGATCTATAATAAACAGCACCTTATATTTTAGTTTTCAAGTGCTCTACAGCTTCTGGCAAAATAGTTGATGGTTCAAGAACATTAAAATGTATTAAAATGATGATAAAGATGAATGTAGAATAAAAAGAATAAAAAGCTTGGCACTTTTAATCCCTCACTCCATCCTGTGGGGAAAGAAGCTGGAGATAATCCATCATACCTACAGGATTAAGTTTCCATACAGTAGTATCTGTAAGAAGTGGTTCAGGGAGTTTCTGAGTTGCTGAACACATCCATGTGCAGGGAGAGTGGTGCTCCCCAACTCCATGTGGACAGAGGTTCCTGCACTGGGGACCCTCCTGGGCCTCATCCTGCAATCTCATCTGACTGTACTTTTTTCTTTTCTAGAATGTCAAAAGAGATGGGCCATGCAGTATGTTGCCTCTTCATCCTGGCTTATTTCACTTAGCAGCCCATCAGGTAAGATTCATCTGTGTTTCTGTGTAGGTTGGTAGTTCATTTATTTCTATTCTGTGTTTGTGTATTCAGCTATGGAATATAATATTCATATGGTGGCCTTAGATGCTAATATAATATCAGAACCATAGCCTCTAACATTAATAAAACATCCACACTATGCCCTCATACCAATATAATAACTGCCCTGTGGTTGTTTTTTAATATTCTGTTTCTTTTTTAAAAATATTTTTTAGTTGTTGATGGACATTTATTTTTTAATTCACTTTATTTATATGTGGTGCTCAGAATCAAACCCGGTACCTCACACATGCGAGGCAAGCACTCTACCACTAGCCACAACCCCAGCCCTACCCTGTGGTTTTTAATAGTAATGTCCATACTGAAGCCTCTAATACTAATACAATATCTACATGGGCCTCTAACACTAACACAGTAGCCACACTGACCTCTAACACTAACAGTGTCCACACTGCAGCCTTTAACACTAACACAGCATCCACACTGCAGCCTCTAATATTAATATAATATTCACACTCTTATTAGTGGAATATCCATATGGTAGCATCTAAGACTTATTTAGTATCTGCCCAGTGGACTTTAGTACTAACATAATCTCCATAGTATAGCATCTAAACCTGATGCAGTAGCTGTCTTGTGACCTTTCATAATAATGTGGCATCTGTAATATACAATCTGAAACTAATATAATAGTTGAACTTTGGTCTCTAATATAAATGTAATATGCATGCATAGGCTTAAACTACTACAACAGCTGCCCTGTGGCCTTCAATACTAATGTAATATCTACGTGATGGTGTCTAATTCCAATATAATACCTGACCTTTGACTTTTACTACTAATAAATACCCATATTATAGCATCTAAATCTAATAAAATAGCAGCCCTGTAGCCAATATCAATCATGTTATTCATACCATAGCATCTAAAACTAGTATAATAGCTTCTCTGTAGACTTTAACATTAATATAAATACTGTGCCCTCTAAAACTGATGTAATAGCTGTTCTGTGGCCTGTTAAAACTAATACTGTATCCATACTATAGCATCAAAAACTGGTTTAGTAGCTGCCCTGTGGCCTTTAATAGTAATATAAAATCCATAATATAGCATCTAAAACTGATATTATAGCTGCCTTGTGGCCTTTGATACTAATGTAATATCTATACCGTGGCCTCTAAAATTAATATAATAGCTTCCTGTGGCCTTCAATACTAATATGATATGCACTGTGGTATTTAATACTAATAATATTTACACTATAGCACCTAAAACTAATACAATAGGTGCCCAGTGGTTTTTAATTCTAAAGCTATCTATACTATACCTTCTATAACTAATAAAATGACAGATTTGTGGCTTTAAAACTATTATAATATCCATACTAAAGCAGCTAAAATTATTATAACCGTTGCCCCGTGGCCTTTATATGACTATCATAGCCACACTACAGCATCCAATACTAAGATAATAGCTGCCGTGTGCCTTTTAATATATTATAATCTTTTTTTAAAATTATTTTTAGTTGTTGATGGACTTTTATTTTATCCATTTATTTATATCTGGTGCTGATACTCAAACCCAGCACCTCACACCACAACCTCAGCCCATAATGTAATCTTAATATGATATCCATAGTGTTGCATCTAAAACTAATACAATACCTGAGCTGTGGCCTTTAATACTTATATGATTTCCATACTAAAGCATCTAAAACTTATAGTAGCTCCCCTGAAATCTTTAATATCAATGTAACACCCATAATACAGCATATTATACCTACATTAGCTGTCTTGTGGTCTTTCACATTAATATGATATCCAAAATACATCTAAAACAAATATAATAGCTGACCTTTGGTCTCTAATACTAAGATAATATGCACACTGTAGCATCTAATACTAATATAATAGCTGCTTTGTGTTTTACAGTAATATGATATCCATAGTAAAACATCCCACTGCAACATTTTAGCTGTCCAGTAGCATTTCATACTAATGCAATATACATACTGTCTCATCTAATATAATAGCTCTCTGATGCCCTTTAATTTTTTTAAAAAAATATATATTTTTTTAGTTGTAGATGGACACAATGTCTTTATTTTATTACTTTGTATGTGGTGCTGAGGATCGAACCCAGGGCCTCACGCATGTGAGGCAAGCACTCTACCGCTGAGCTACAATCCCAGCCCTGATGCCCTTTAATATTAATGCAATATCCATATATAGCATCTTAAACTAATACATGTACCTTTGCCACTAATTCTAAAATGATGTTTATACTATAGTACCTAATGCTAATAGCTGACCTGTGCCCTTTAATTCAAATGTGATGTCTTTACTATAGCCTCTAAAACTGATATAATAGTTGTCCTGTGGCCTTTAATCATAATATAATATCCATATTATGACATCTAAAACTAATATAAAAGTTGCCCTATGATCTTTAATACTAACATGATATCCATACAATGGCATTGAAAATTGATATATTAGTGCTCTGTGGCCTTTAATATTAATAAAACATCCATAGTATGGTATCAAAAACTGATAAAATAAGGGTTCTGTGATTGATGCTGATACTCATATACCAAGTAAAATTATGTACCATGTAAAACTAATATCTGCCTTGTGGATACTACGCTGATAAAATATATACTGTAGTATCTAAAATTAATATAATATAATAAATTTATAATAATGATAGCCATACTATAATACTTTAATAGTAACATAGTATCCATATTATAGCATCCAAAATCAATATAATAGATGCCCAGTGGTTTTTAACACTGATGTAATATCCATACTATAGCATCTTATACTAATACATTAGCTGCCCTGTGGCCTTTTATACAGATATGATATCCAAAACTTAGCATCTAAAACTAATATAATAGCTACCTTTTGGTTTTATAACTATGATTATATAATACTGTATCATCTAAAATTGATATAATACCTGCCCTGTGGCCTTTACTATTAATGTAATTTCTGTAGTATAGCATCCAACACTAACGTAATAGCTGCAAGGAGCTGCACTATGGACTTCCTTACTAGTATTATTTCCATCGTATAACATCTAAAACTAACGTAAGAGCTGCCCAGTGGCTTTTAAATTAAGGTAATATTAATAATATAACATCTCAAACTATTATAATAGCTGAACTTTGGCTTCAAGACTAATGTAACGTGTTAATATAATAGCTGACTATGACCTTTGATACTAATACAATATCCATGCTATTGGCTCTAAAACTGATATAATAGCTTCCATGTGGCTTTGAATATTAATGGAATGTTCATGCTATTGCATCTTAAACTAATAAAATATCTGAGCTATGGTCTTTAATACTAATATGATATTCATATTATATCATCTAAAACTGACATAATAGTTTTCCTGTGGCCTTTAATACTAATATAATATCCGTATTTGAGCATTTAAAAGTAACATTAATACTAATACTAATTGATACCATGTATAGCTGCTAAAACTGATATAGTAGCTGTCCTGTGGCTTTTAATACTAATATGAAGCCAGGCACGGTGGCACATGCCTGTAATCCCAGCACTTTGGGAGGCTGAGATAGGAGAATCATGAATTCAAAGCCAGCCTCAGCAAGGACGAGGCACTAAGCAACTCAGTGAGACCCTGTCTCTACATAAAACACAAAATAGGGCTGGGGAGGTGGCTCAGTGGTCAAGTATCCCTGAGTTCAATCCCCGGTACCAAAAAAAAAAAAAGTAATACTAATACGATAACCATACTATAGCATCTAAAAGTGATATAATAACTGCCCTGTGACATTCAAATTTATGTTATATCCATCATGTGGGCTCCACAATTAATATAATAGCTGCCTTAGTGTATTTAATGCTAATATGATGTCCATACTAGAGCATCTAAAAGTGACATAATAGTTGCCCTGTGACCTTTAATCCTAATATGATATCCATACTAGAACATTGAAATGTAATATGATAGTTGCCATGTGGCAATTAATATTAATATGGTATTCATACTATGGCATCTTATACTAATATAACATCTGCAGTGTGGCCCTTAACACTAATATAATAGGCATACTGTTATCTAAAACTGGTGTAATATTTGCCCTGTGGCCTTTAATACTAATATAGTCTCCATAATAACATCTATGCTCTCTATGCTGCCCAGTAGTCTTTAATATAATACCCATACTAGAACATCTAAAAGTAGTATAATGGCTAAGCTGTGGCCTTTTATACTAATATCAAATCTATACCAGTTGTTTAGATATGAAATTCCCAAAAGTCTCATGTGTAAGACAATGGAGGAAAGTTGAGATGTGAAAGGATTTGGTTATAGGAGCCTTAACCTAACCAGTGCATCAGTCCACACATTGTGATTAAGTAGGTGTTAACTGTGGCTGTTAACTTAGGATGGATGTTGGGGTGTGGCTGGAGGAGGTGGGTCACTGGGACATTCCTTTGGGGTTTATATTGTGTCCTTGCTGAGCAGAGCTCTCTTTCTGCTTCCCATTTGCCATGTCCTGAGCTGCCCTTTCCTCTTCCACACCTTTGGCCATGATGTTTTGCCTTACCTTGGGCCAGGAACAATGCAGCTGGCCATCTTTGGACTGAGACTTCTGAAACCATGAGCACCCAATAAACTTTTTCTCTTCTAAAGTTGTTTTTGTCAGGTCTTTTGGTTGGAGTTGCAGAAAAAGCTAACTAAAGCAGGAAGTGGTACCTAGAGTGGGTTCATTGCAGTAAATAACAGCACATGGTCACATGGGGGTCAGAAGCTGTTTTATGGGGGAAGAAATTTAAAGAAGTTTAGAGATGCAAACTGGAATTTTAGAGCGTTGTAGGTGGAGCTTAATGGGGGATTCTGGTGGGAGCCCACAACTTCATAGTGCTGATAGCAGTATAGACAGTAAACACTGGGCTCTCCTGAGGTTTCAGGAGAAGAGAACTATTTTGGAAATAGGATGAGAGGCCATTCTTGTTACATTCTGGCTTAGAAGTTGTGTACATTTTGTTTTGTTCTGAGACTTTCTGTGAGGCTGAATTTAAAGATGACAGTGTAATTAAACTGGTGGCAGAAATTTCAAGGCAGCATAGCATTCAGGCAGTTACACAAATATCACTGGCATCTTTTTTTTTTTTTTTTTTTTGCTACTGAGGATTGAACTCAGGGGCACTTGACCATTGAGCCATATTCCCATTTCGAAACAGGGTCTCACTGAGTTGCTTAGTGCCTCACCATTGCTGAGGCTGGCTTTGAACTTGCAATTCTACGGTCTCAGGCTCCAAAAGTACTGGGATTACAGACATGTGCCACCGTGCCTGGCAATTGCTGGCATCTTTTAGCCAAGTTTATTGTGATAATCAGGATCATAAAGCAGAGCAGAAAGATTTGAATACCTTGCAATTTGGCCAGAAAAGTGTAAGGCAAACTGAGGCTAAGGAAGGTGTGGCTGTAAAAGACATTATAATCACTAAAGAGATGCTAAATACTTTACCCAGAGACAATAGGAAAGTTGGCTTGAGGGCATCTCAGGAGTTGGCAAGACTATCCCCATCCTGTTTGCACAAGGGGGCCTAGGAAGTTGTTTCACCATGGTCAGCAGGTCAGGCACTTAAAGGCTGCTGCAGCCATGGTCCCAGGAGGCTTGGCTACTGCTTGAGATGGTGGGAACCTTGGCATCAACCATGTGGTGCTGGTTCTGTAGGACTGAAAGATGCCAGAGTTAGGGGGTCATGGCGGATTCCACAGAGATGTCAGAGGAAAACCTGGGAGACTACGCTAAGTGTAGCAGGGCTAGGATCCCTGCAGGCAGCCCCTGAGAGGGTGATGAATGAAGAAGTGAGAAGGAAGCTGTGGTGGAGACCCCTGAGATTAAGCGATGCCAGTATCATGGAACATCTGCCAAGGAAGCTTGAGGAATTAAGCAGAGACAAGCCAAGAAGAGGCCATGTAGACTGCTACTAACAAAACCATGGGGGTGGAGCTAGACAAGCCCTTTGGATAGAACATCACAATGCCATGTTCCTCAGATGCTGGGTGTGGAAATACAGGTCTTGTTTGCCCAGCTGGAGCTTTGTCTTGCTTTGGTCCCATCACTTCTTTCTATGCCCCTGTTTCTTCCTTGTGGAATGGAAATGTTTACTCTGTGCTATTCTATATTGGCTGTATGTAAGTCACTTTTGATTTTTATAAAATCACATTGCAATTTTGCTTTGAAGCAAACTTTTGTCAGATTTTGTCAGAAGACACCTTGGAATTGGAGTTTTGGGGAATATGGGAACTGTTAAGAACCAGAATGTTATGATTTAGATAGGAGATGTCACTCAAAAGGTCATGGTTGACAAAGTTCAAGAAAGTTTAGATGTGAAATGATTGGGTTATGAGAGCCTTAACCCAATCAGTCCATTAATCCACTGATAAGGTTTAAGTGGGTGGTAACTGTAGCCAGGTAGTGTGTGGCTGGAGGAGGTAGTCACTGGGGGCATTCCTTGGGGGTGTACCTGTCCCTGATGAGCAGAGCTCTTTATCGGCTTCCTATTTGCCACATTCTGAGCTGCTTTCATCTTCCACACCCTTTGATAATAATGTTCTTCTTCACCTCAGATCAAGAGCAATGGAATTGGTCTTGTATGGACTGCAACCTTGGAAACTGTGAGTGCCAAATAAACTTCTTATTCTCTAAAAATTTTCTTGTCAGGACTTTTAGTTACAGAGGTGATAAAATTAACCCATACAATACTGAAGCATCTGTAAACAATATCACATCTGCCCATTGGCCTTTAATACTAATATCATATCCATAGTATAACATCTGAAATTAATGGCTACCCTGTTAGCTTTTGAAACAGATAATGTCTGCCCTGTGGCAATGAATACTAGTATGATATACATACTATAGTATATAAAACTTATATAAGAGCTTCCCTGTGGCCTTTAACATTAATATCATACTGTAGTGTCTAACACTAATATAATAGCAGCACTGTGACTTTAAATACTAAGATGATGTTAATACTACAGCATCCAAAATTAGTACAATACTTGCACTGTGGCCTTTAATACTATTGTGATATCCATATGATAGCAACTAAAACTAATGTAATAGGTGTTCTGTGTGTTTAATATTAATATAATATTAATAATGTGACCTACAAAACAGAAATAACAGCTGCCTTGTGGCCTTTTATTCTCATATAATATCCATACTCTATCTTGTAAAACTAATATAATAGCTGCCCTGTAGGCCTTGAATACTATAAATAACATGATATCCATTCTATATCTTATAAAATGAATGTAATAGCTTCCCTTTAATCAATCATAAATAATGTGATGTACATATTATAGCATTTAAAACTGATATAATAGCTGAAATGTGAAATTTAATATTAAATTATATCCATACTATAGCAAATATATCTAATATAATAGCTCCCCTATGACATTTAATATTAACCAATATCCATACTACACTACTTAAAACTAATGAATAGTTACTGTGTAGACTTTGGCACTAATTTAATATCCATAATATAACTTTAAAATTAATATAACAGCTGTCCCGTGGCTTTTCCTGATATTGTATCCACAGTATAGCATCTAAAACTGATATAAGTGCTGCCCTGTTGCCTTTAATATTGTTATTACATCCATAACATAACACATAAAACTAATATTGTAGGTCATAAATATTAATATAATGTCCATAATATGACTTATAAAACTAATATGATAGCTATCCTGTGACCTGTAATAATAACATGATATTTGTATTATAACATCAAAAATTGGCATATTAACTGCCTTCTTGCCTTTAATACCAAGTAATATCCACATAGTATCATCTAAAAAGAATATAATAGCTGCCCTGTGACCCTTAACAGTAATAAAATATCAATGATATTACATCTAAAATTAACATAACACATTCCCTGTGGCTCTTAATTCTGAAATAATATTGATACTATAACATCTGAAACTAATATACTAGCCACCCTGTGGTAATTAATACTAATAGAAAATCCATATTATATCACCTAAAACTAATATAATTCCTACCTGTGACATTTAATACTATATGACATCAATGTTATAGCATCTATAGTTGGTAGAGTGCTTGCCTAGCATGCACAAGGCTCTGGGTTTGATCCCCAGCACCACCACAAAAAAAATTTTTTAAAACTCATATAATAGCTGTTATGGCTTTTAATATTAATGTTACATACATAAATGGCATCTAAAACTAATGTAATAGCTGTGATGTGGCCTTTAATAGTAATTTATGCCCATACTATAGTAGCTTATACTAATAAAATTGATTCTTGTGGCCCTTAATGCTAAAATAATATTAATACTTTAGCATCTTAAAGTAATATAATCGCTGCCTGTGGGCTTTATTATTAATATAATATCTACACTATAGCATCCAAAACTAATCAAAAGTGAGTGTTTGGCCCTTAATTTTAACATCCTATCCAGAGTGTGGCCTCCAAATAGGATGGACTAGTTTCCCTTTTGCCTTTAATATTAACATGATATCCATACTTTAGGAAGTAAAACTAATATAATAGCTCCCCTGTGGGATTATTACTAATAAGATATTCATACTATTGCATTTGAAACTGACATAAAGCTGCCCTGTGGCCTTTAATACTAATATAATATCCATACCATAGCATCTAAAACTAATATAGTAGCTGCCCTATGGACATTAATTTTCATATCATATACATATTTAGCATTTAATATAATAACTTCCCCGTGGCCTTTAACATTAATATAAGATACATAGTATTGCATCTAACATTAAACAAATATGTGCTCTGTGTACTATTATATTAGGATGTAATATCTGAAACTAATAGCTGTCCTGTGGACTTTAATGATGATGTGAAATTCATATAATTATTTCTAAAACTACTTTGCTAGTTACCATTTGACCTTCATTTTGAATATAATATCCATACTGTGTCCTCCAGAACTAATAAAATCTTTGCCCTGTGGTTTTTAATATTAATATGATATCCAATCTTTGGCTTTCAAACCTGATACAATAGCTGCCGTGTGGCCTTTATTACTAATAAAATATCATAATAGTGTCTAAAACTCATATGATAGGTGACCAATAATCTTTAATACTCTTATATGTACTATAGCATCTAAAACTAATAAGTGTCTTTTGGCCATCAATATTATTGTTATGTCTGTTATTACAGCATATAAATTTAATATTATAACTGCCCTGTATGCTTTAATATTGATTTGTGATCCATAACAGCATCTAAAATATTGTAGTCTTCTTGTTCCCTTTAATATTAATGTAATTTCCATAATACCACATCTAAAACTAATAAAATAATTGCCTTTTGGACTTTAATGTGAATAGAATATCAATAGTGTAGCATCTAAATATAATACGTACAGTGTGGTCTTTAATATTATTTATTATCAACACTACAGCATCTAAAACTAATATACTTGCTGCCCTGCATTCTTTCATATGAATTTGCTATCTATACTATAGCATCCGAAATTAATATAATAGCTGCATCATGGCCTTTTTTATTTTCCTTCAAGGTGCTGGGGATCACACTCAGGGCCTCACATGCACTTTACCACTGAGTGCACCATGGCCTTTAATATCAATAAAATATTCCCACTGTGGCCTCTGACACTTCCATAATATGCTCACTTTGGCCTCTGACACTCAAATAATATCCTCATTGTGATCTCTGACAGTCACATCATAAGGCTGCTGTGACCCCTGACACACAATATCCTCACTGTGGCCTCTGACACTCATGTCATCTCCCCCCTGTGGCCTCTGACACTCACATAATATTTCCTGTGGCCTCCAACCCTCACATAATACCCCTACTTTGTTCTCTGACATTCTGATTGAGGATTCTGGAACCTTCACTAACATAATAGCCCCCCTCTCACTAATATAATATTCACCCCGTTGCTTCTGTCATGTATTATCCTCAGTGAGGACTCTGACACTAATTCAATGTCTGTACTATGGCCTCTAATACTAATATCTTTCCTGTGGTCTTACTATTAATGTGCATAGTGTGGCTTCTAATATAAATATAATATCCTTACTGTGGCCTCTAGTACTAACTTAATGTGCACATTGTTTCCCAAAAACCTATTATAATATCCATAGAGTGGCCTCTAATAGTAACATTACTTACCAGGACCACTTGCTAATAACATTCGGACGGTGGCCTTCATTACTTCCATAATACCCACACTCTGTTCTCTCATATCGATATAGTAATCACTCAATGGCCTCCTGTTGCTAATACAACTCTTAAAGAGCAACCTCTAATACTAATGCGTCCACACAGCCGCTTCTTATGACAGATTTTCTTACAAGTGCAGTGGTTTCACAGCTTTGACTGAACTGGGTTTATGAGGGTCAGCCTCTCTAATGACACTTGACGTGTCTGGTGTCTGGCATGGTATTGACGTGGTTGTTTGACGGTGGTTGACTTCCTGATGGTGCTGAGCTGACAGGAACCCTGCAGTGGTGCAAAGTGCTCTGCGTCCTTTCACTCACATGCCCCGGTGGGCGTTGCTCTAGCAGACGTGCACCTCAGTGCAGGACCCCTCCTAGGTGACCACCACATAACCTGTGGCTCAGGACATCAGTGAGCTTGTCCATGGTGAGCAGTCCTCACTCTCACCACCCGCCCAAGCTGAGAGAAACACTCACATCCAGGGTTCTTTCCCTGGAGCGTGTTCTAAGCCTGTCCCTCATTTTCATGACCTCAACCAATGGAAAGCACATGCACACATTTTTGTTTGAGCACCTCCTTTCAGTTCCTTGCGGGTAAATACCTAGGAACAGATTTGTTGAGTAGTATGATAATTCTATTTTTAACTCTTTGAGGAAACAGCAAGCCATTCCACACACAGGCTGCACATTTTATACTATTACAGGTATATATAAGCACACAGCAACATTTTTCTTCCGTTTTGTTGGTTGTCCAGCCATAATGAGACACTCATATTTGGTCTCTGCTCCAGTTTCCTTGCACTTAGCTCCCGATCCTGGAATCTATGAAGCAGTGGGTCTGTCTGATGCCAGTGAGGGGAATGATGGTCCAGGGCTCCTGGGTGCCCAGGATGTCTGAGTGCAGTGGAACCAACTCTGTGATTAGAGGGTTGGAACTTGAGACCTCCCACACCTTTGGGGAGGATTGAGGAGCAGAATGTTCAGCTGATCACAATTGGACAATGATTTAATGAACCATGGCTGTTTAATGAAGCATGCATATAAAGCAAAAGGACATGGTCTAAGGGCACTCTGTTGCTGAAGGTGCTGGGGGCTGCTATCTGGAGAGGCCATGAAAGCTATGTGCCTTTTACCACTTACCCTTCCCTGTGTGTGTTGTCATCTGCCTGTTGAAGCATATTATTTAAGATACGTTTGGAAGATATGCTTCATGGTGAATGGGCAGTAGTAAGTACACTGCTTTCCTGGCTGCTGTGAGCTACTTCAGCGAGTGACTCAGAGAAGGGGGTCATGGAACTCATTTGTGTCCAGTTGAACAGGAGTTGTGGGTCACCTGGGAACCTGCTGCTTTCAACTGGCATCTGAAAAGGAATCTGTCTTGTGGGTCTGAGCCCTTAGGCTGTGGGAGCTGCTGCCACCTGCAGGTAGGTAGTGTTAGGGTTAGAGTTGATATTAGAATTGGGGTTAGGGGTTGCATTTGGAGAAGGGGTTGGGGGGCTGGGTTAGGGAAGGGGTTTGAGGATAAGAGTCAGAGTTTAGGATTAGGTTTAGGTTTTGATTAGGATAAGCTAATTAGAAGATAATTTTGGCCTTTCAAAATTAAAAACGAGTAGTTGTAGTAGCCTGTGTTAACATCAATTCCAGAAGCAGAGGCTGGGGGAACTCACAAGTGCAGGTTTGCCCTGAGCAAAGTCGGGACCATGAGGAGAAAAAGAAGGGCTGAGAGGAACGGAAAGTTGGTAGAGAAACAGAAAAGACAAATTGAGTGTCTCTCTTTTGTGTTGCCTTTCTTCCAGAAAAGAAAAGAGAGAAATAGGAAAGAGAGGGTGGAAGAAGAATAAAGGAGAGAAGAAAATGCTTTTTCACATCTGAGGATTGCACGGAGGTGCATGATTCTTCACAGACCCTGCCTCTGTTACGTTTTATTTGAGACAGGTTCTGGCATTGCTGCCCAGGATCACTTTGAATCTGCCATCCTCATTATCTCCAGCCTCAGCCTCCCTAGTCACTGGGCCATTTCTTTAAATACAAACATGAGTATCAAAGAAATCTGGGATTCATATTTAAGTGAAATAAACAAATTCAGCATGCCTCTGGTTGTCTGTATGAGCTTAGCATTGAGGGTAACACTGGGTCCTGTGGACCTCAAAGTGCTAACCTCTCAGGATTTGGGAGAGGACTCAGGTGTAGAGCCTGTCTTTGGAATGAGTGATGCTTGAGATTAGATTCCCAGGATGCAATATAAATGAGTGAATGAATGGAAACCAAAAACAAAACAAAAACAAAAATCAAAATGAGGCACGACAAAGAAGTTTATATGATGCTCATAACCTGCAGATTTATTTTCTAGCAGAGAGGTTCACTGTGGTTGGTGTCAGAAGTATCAAAGTGTGCTCAAGAGGACATTAATGCAGAAGCCTAGCTTGGGTAACATAGAAAGGAATCTGAGGAGAAAAGGAAAGGCTGAGAAGAATGGAAAGTCATGGAAGAAACCATGAAGGGAAATTTGAAAGTCTCTCTTTCATGCCACCTTTCTTCCTGGAATCTTCACATTGTTGGAGAACATGGAGTATCCTCTAATGAGGTGGTAAACTCCATGGCTGGGGATGAAACTCAGTGTAGAGCCATTCCCTGGGATGCATGATGCCTAGGAATGGATTCTCGGGATTGCAGTATAAATTAGTGAGTGGATAATTAATGACCAGAAAACAATATAAAGCAAAAAAACATTTATTGGAAGTTAGTAGCCTACAAAATTTTTTGCTAGTGGACAATTGTGCTAGACTTGGTAGTGGAGGAAATGTCTGTGTGACAGCCTGTGGCACCAACGGCAGGAGTGGTGGCCTGGGTACCAGCAGAAGGAGTGGTACCCTGTGCTTCCAGCTTTGCCAGAAGCGGAGGCTGGGGTCATGTAAGTGCAGAAGGAAGACAACTTTCTCTCACCTTGCCTTTCTTCATCATGAGAGAGAGAGAGAGAGAGAGAGAGAGAGAGAGAGAGAGAGAGAGAGAGAGAGAGAGAGAGAAGGAGAGAGTGAAAGAGAGAAGACAGGAGAAGTGAGTGATTGATAACCAAAGAAGCAGCATCAGAGAAAACAGACATTTATGGGATGCGAATAACACACACAATGTGTCTTCAGGCTGAGAAGCTAACCACTGCTGTTGGAAGAAGACACATCAAACTGTGCTCGAGGCCACAAGTCAGACCTGTGAAGAGAGATTCCATGTGGGATCAGATGAATGAATTAGAAGATGATTCAGACCTTCCAAAATTAGAAACAGGCAGGTGTGGAGGCCTGTGGTACCAGTGATTCCAGAGGCTGAGGCTGTTGGGTCACATAAGCCCATGTTCTGGCCTAATCTGGTTGAACATAGTTGGGAGCCTGAAGAGAAAAAGAAGGCTGAGAGGAACGGAAAGTCATGAAAGAAATGACAAACAAAAAGCTGAGTTTCTCTCTTCCTTGCTGCCATGAATATCAGGAATGCAAATGAGAGCAATAAGGACAGGAGTGGACACTGATTTCCAGCTGCCTAGGTAAATCTCCAAGTGTCCCAAGAGTCTCTGGACCTGGCAAAACACCCACTGTGTTCAGAGTCCTGTACTAAGTTCTGGTTTCACTTTTGTGCTCTGTGCAGATTTGAGCCAGGTTTGCAGGTACAAGGAGCCTTGCTGAAAGAGGACCATGTCTGCCCATTTGTCCAATTGGAGTCCTAGCAGCTCTAGTGGACCAGCAGAGCCAGCCTCCATCTCCTCTCTTCTTGGGAGATTGGTATGAGTGATACCAACAGCCTCCAGCCACCCCCTTGCTGGTTCTGAAAAGGGCAACTCCTGTTCGAGCCTGCATGGATGAATGGTCAGATTGGACAGTGGTCCTTCTGGACAGAGAAGAAGCTATGTTTGGAGCCTGGGATGAGCCAGAACACGCCTTGAGGGTCTGATAGAGGCCACTTCTGGTTCCCAGAAGGCTGGAAAATGAATTTGAAGTTAGCAAATGCTCTTGGGAAGAACCCAGACTCCATTGTCTAGGGAGTGTGCAGCCTGGCCTCAAACCCATTCGAGGCCAGGATTCTTGTGGTCAGAGCTCGTAGAGGTTGAGGTGGGTATGGGGTCTAGGCTAAGGATGAGGATTAGGTGCAGCTGAGAGAATGACCCCTCACCCTGCTTGGTTACCATTCAGCTGCTCCTGGGACTGCATCCCATCCCCAGAAGCAACATCTGCCCCAGAGGAAACCGTCCCTGTCCAAGACTGAAATCCCTCCTTCCTCATCTTGGAGATGGTGAAGGTGGTGGGGAGCTGCCCAAGGACTGAGATCCCTCCTTCCTCATCTTGGAGATGGTGAAGGTGGTGGGGGAGCTGGGGTTGGGGTTTGGGGTTGTGCCCACTTACCAGTATGTGCCCCAGGGAAACCATCTCAATGCTCAGAGCCTGTTTTAATATGATTAACACGTATTAAATGTCATTAAATGATCATTGAATGTCCTAGTACAAGGCTGGTGTGACACTCAGGTAAAATATTCACAATAACTGTGGAAAAAGTAGCTTGATTGTTTCAGGTTGAATTCACATTTTCAGGGAAAACAGGCCTTGGATCTCTCCAACCTGGTCCAGAAGAATGCACTCCAAGAGTGGAGCAGATGTGGCCAACCAGCCCTGGATGGAAGCATTTTTTTGAATGCATTTCACAGCTTTTTGTGAAGCCCTCCACCTCCTCCTCTCTCCACTTAGCCCTCCACCACCTCCTTTTTACCCTCCTGTGTCTCCTGTCACCTCCTCTCAAGGCCCGTGAGTAGCCTTTGACCTCTCATGGCCTCTTTTTAGCATTACACCATCTCTTCTCATCCCACTCTCTGTGGCCATCCACCAACACCTCTTAACTCCTGTGTCTTTCTTCAGATGCTCTCCTCTACTGTACACCCTTCACCATCTCCTCTCAGCCCCCTGTGTAA
Organism: Geosciurus inauris; assembly: GCA_004024805.1. Lineage (NCBI taxonomy): Eukaryota > Metazoa > Chordata > Mammalia > Rodentia > Sciuridae > Geosciurus > Geosciurus inauris. The sequence continues at coordinate 469 of PVHX01017592.1, read as the reverse complement.
CCCTTGACCACAGTCTCTTATAGGCTGTTGTGTAGTCCTCCACTACTTCCTCTAAAAACCTGTATGGCTGTGTCTGACTTCCCCTCATGGCCTCCTGTGTAGCCTCCACTTTCTCCTCTTATCTCCTCCCAACCAGCTTCTCTTATCTCCTGTTGTGTAGCCCTCCACCACCTCTTCTCAGTGCCTCTTGTTTATACTTTCACAACCTTCTCTTCACCCACTCTGTGTAACTATATCAACTCATCTCTTGTGGAGACCTCCATCACCTCCTCTCAACTCCCTCTTTCAGCCCTTCACCATTTTCTCCCATCTGTGTTGCCCTCATCACCTCCTCTCATATCCTGTGCCACCCTCCGCCACCTCCTCTCATCTCCTCCTGTGGCACCCTCCACCACCTCCTCTCATCTCCTCCTGTGTCCCCCTCCACCACCTCCTCTCATCTCTTCCTGTGGCACCCTTCACCACCTCC
>PVHX01017591.1:0-39528 GCA_004024805.1 Geosciurus inauris | reverse complement strand
TGCTCCAGTGGCTTTCTTTATACTTATGCTTCTGCAGCCATGCTCACTCATTTATGTACCCCACTTCAGATTCATGTCTCACCAATTCTCAAGCTAATCATCTCCCTGTGGGAAGAGTTTCCTCCATCACCACACTGATCTCACAGTGTTGTGTTTATCCATTAATTTCTCATTAGTCTGAATTCTCCTCAAGGATAGGTGTGTCATCTACCTCATTCACAATTAGATGCCCAAATAGCCCTGGGGCACTAAATGGGATATAATAAAGTCAAGTGGGGAGGGAAGAGGAAAAGGGTGTGGGAAAATAAGAGTGGGGGAGAAAAGAAGGTAATATGAACATAGAATCCTGACTCTGAGTTCAGAACACTAATCTCTATAGATCCTTTCCAGAAAGAAAAGAAGAGGAGAGAAGCGGAGAGGAGAGGAAAATGGGGGGGAGGGGCATAAAAAGAAAAAGAAATCCACTTTCAGCTTATTTGAAGTCTTGAGTATTTGAAAACCTCCTGACAGATTTTAGGAAGCACTTAAAGGCCATTCCCTCTTCTCTCTGGTCTACCCTCTTTCTGGTATCTCAATCAGTGTATAAAAAGGAAACAATGTAAGGGTAAGGGGACCGTGAGATAAGGACCAGCAAACCTTAGGAAAAAAAAACTTCTACAATGAATCTCACCATCATGTATATCCACAAAACACTAATTTAACAAACAAAAACTATAAGAAATAAATAGATAAACAAATAGATAACTAGATAGATAGATAGATAGATAAATAAATAAATAAATAAGAACAGAGGGAGGGAAAGGGAAAGTATTAGGGACCAAATAAGAGCAAATTATATTCCATGCTTTTATAATTATGTCAAAATGAATCCTGATGTTATGTATAGCTATAAAGAACCAATTAAAAAATATAAAAAAAGAGAGAAAGAAAGTGAAAGGACTTCCCTAGAGGTGGGGAAACAGATTTCTCACTTTCTTTCCACTTTATACCTAATGGTTTTTTCTAGCATCTTGGTTTAGGCACAGAGTTTCTCAAATGTCGGTATGCCTAAGAATAAACCAAATCAACCAGAGCTTCTTAAAATACATCACTAGTTTTTAATTTGCATTTCTGAAAACTCCAGGTGTTACTGATGTTCCTGTCCTGAAGTGGACCTTTGAGTTGCTCTGGTCAAGACTAGCCAACCAATGGATCAGTGTCACAGCGGGTGGCAAGGTGACATCCTAATAATGTGGGGTTAAGCTGTGACTGGATCTCAATGTATTTTGTCCTTGGAGAATTCTGTTAATGTTTTGAGCCTCTGGGGATCCTGAGTGCATGCTATGAAGATAGGGTAGTTACAGTTTTGGAGAATGATGGAGGATCGTGTTAAATACATTTGTTTTTCAGATTGTATCTATAAAATACTCATTTTGACAGGACTAAGTTCCATTGTCCCAGCACAATGTGAGATTCAAAATGTACTGAATCCTGCCCACTTAGACTTGTGCATCTTTGGTCATTCCTAGCTATATCCTAGGGGTTTCGATTTTCTGCGATACAAAGTGTTATAATTACACCTACCTCATAGGACAAACAATAATCATTCAGAAATTGTGATTTATCATTGCTAATGCTCACCAGCTGTGACTTTCTGAGGCAAATACAACTACTATCCTCTTTTATTGATGAGAATCTTGAAGTTTAGATGCTCATTTAAAGTCACAAAGTTTGTTATTGTTAAACTCAGGCCGAGCGTGGTGGCCCAAGCCTGTAATCCCAGCACTTAGGGAGGCTGAGACAGGAGAATCGCGAGTTCAAAGCCAGCCTCAGCAATGGCGAGGCGCTAAGCAACTCAGTGAGACCCTGTCTCTACATAAAACACAAAATAGGGCTGGGGATGTGGCTCAGTGGTCAAGTACCCCTGAGTTCAATCCCCAGTACCAAAAAAAAAAAAAAAAAAAAAACTCAGGAGTAAAGTACATGGTAGTCTAATTTGAGATCTTTTGGTCTTAAACTCTAGGCTATAATAAATTGAATCACTGGTATTAACTAATGTGACTTTAGGGGTACTTAAGGAACCTTAAACAAGCTGTTCTCTGTAAGCAATCCTATTATTTTTCAACCCAGACTGAAAATCCCAGCCCCATACTTGGGCACAGCCTTTGGTATTACGAAGCTGTGTGACTTGACTTCCTTACTGCGTCTTTATGGCTCCTCTGCCCCAGAACAGAGAAAGCAGCTGAAAATCATGTATCAATTATAGATAATCGTGTCTCCATTTAGTACATGCAAGCAATCCCTCATTGTCTCTGTCACATAAAACCAGCCCTTAGCCCAAGCCATTTCCTTCAGACAACACAGCTCCACTTCCTCCCACCCTGAGCTCAGTTAGATTAACATTAATGATCTTTCCTTACAGATGGGTCCCAGAGCAACAGACCCTGCCAAGCCATTTTCCACTCAGAATGATTCTTGTCTTGGCCTTTTGCTTGCAACATGGCCCCATCTCAATTTGGAAGTAGCAGCTGTTTAACAGATGCTCCACCACTTAGATTTGGAATGGTGGCCTTGAAAGATGCAGAGAGAAGGCCTGGTAGGCCAAGGAAAATTGAAGAGCTTTGCAGAAACACCATGATAAGTGCTAGAAGAAGTTGGGGCATAGATCCCACAAGGAGAAAACGCCATAGGGCTTGATAGTTGACCTTGGGTGATGAAGAGGTGTCATTTCACCTTTCTCAGTAGTGGGTACTGGTATATACAATAATTTAAATACTTCTTTTGTCTTATTTATAAGTGAAACACAAATGAAAATGTACAAAATATATAAAACCTAAAGTCTACAGGTCTTAACTTCCTTTCTCCAATACAGAGTTAATCATTGTTTTTAATGTCTTCTATATCCTTCTAGAATTTATACAAATATCAGACCATTTAATACAAAAGTACTGTTTTAAAATGATCAGTGACATAGTATATAATATTCTGTACATTGATTTAGCACTTCTTTGATGTATAAAGTGCATACAGGAAACTGAATATGTTTTAAGTTTTTAATTTCTTGAAATTTTAAAAGTTGAATGCTCAGATATGACTTTCTGATCAAAGAAAAGAACAAAGTAGAATTCCAAAAGTTCCTTTCTGCACCTTGCTTTTCCGTTTGATAAGACACTTTGGTGATTTCTCCCATTTTAACATATACAAATAGATCTACTACTTTCTTCTAATAGTTACACAATACTTGACTGTATGGAAGAGCCATTATTTATATGATGGATTGACTATTGATGGACATTTAGGCAATTTTCTGTTTTACTTTATACATACTGTAGGTAAATGAAGTAACTATATCCTTGCTTACTTATAACTATTGTTTAGATTATACCCTTAAAATAGAATTGCAATAAAAGAAGTATCTGTATTTTAATTGCTAGGAATATATTACCACAATGATTCCAGCTTTAGAAAAACACTTTTCATAAAAGCCTACATGCCAAATATGTATGTCATTCATAGAATATATGTCATTTAAAGAAGAAAAAAATCTTATCATCTGGAGATATCTCATTATTTGTTTTAATAAACTTTTTGGAACTGTTGCATAAGTTTAAAAAGGAGGAAGGGAGGTGATTTGAAAAGACATAATGAAAAGACAGCTTAGAGTTAAATATAAACTCAGCTGATTTTCTAGTAGAGAAAGCAGATCTCGTTCAGTTTGGTGATAACATCTTCAAACCCTTCACTTCTTCTATAGACTAACTGGTGGCCCAAGCAGAAGAGGAGTCAGGAGCCTCATCCATAGGAAAGAAGGCACGTGGACACAGTGGCTTCCCCAAAGACCCAGATAGCCAGCTGAAGAGCACTGGAGCTGCTGGTGCTTCCTCTGCAGGTGACAGATAGGCACTGTGGGATTCATTCATTAGAGTCCAGATTTTCTGATAAAGGGAATAGATCCTTATGCACTGTCACTGAGAGGAAAACTCCTTCCTTTATCTCTCCATGCATTTCTCACTCCTGACAATCATTGACTAATATCTCCACTTCATATATATGGAGGAAAGTGTTCATGAAAAATAGTCGATGTGAGGGATGAGATGTCAACTAATAGAGCAGCAGATAACAAAGAAACACTCCTGATGTATCCATCTCCTCCTCTCCCCTGCTGTTGGTTCTGGTTGTACCTATGACATCATCTATCTAAGTAAACAACCAACCAGAAAAAATATTTTGTTGAGGTACTTTCTCTCTACCCTGTACCTCCTATTATAGCATTTCCAGCAAAACTCAGCAAGGCAGAGATTTTCTGAGCTGAATGGAAACTTAGAGAACATGTGAGTGTGTGGGAATTCTCCAAAACCTCAATATCTCTTGCAGACTGTGTTTAAATCATTATTTCTAAGCACCCAGTATTGGCAGAGGCTCTGCATGAGAAGGTCTGGAATGAGGCCCATGAATGTGTATCATGAACAAGATGATGCTGGTGCAGCAAGACCTCCAGATGGCATTTAGAAAATGTCCCTTGAGATCAAACTCCCAAGTTCATACATGAGGAAATTATGCCCACGTCCTGGGGGAATCCCAGGTCTAGTGACCATCCCATTACTTTGTGCCAGACACACTTTTCTATCCACTGTTCAAAAGTCATAACATCCTTCACATGGTCTCAAAGTATGTTCTCCCCAAATATTTATAATTTATAAGGGAAATGTAGTCACTTAACTGTAGGCAATGCTGAGAGACACTCACCTAAGTGGTCAGAGTCAACACTATCAGTGGTGGACTGATCCACACTCGTAGAGGATGAAAGAATGAGAAAATCATATCAAATTTGTGGAATATTGCCAGTGAATACATATTCTGAATTTAATCAAAGGAAACATTTTGCTACCCAAAAATGAGTAGCATTGACAAAATAACTGGCCAATATTCTCTAAAAATATTGAGGTGTCAGAAGACAAAGAAATGTTGAAGGTAGACTTAAGGAGACTCAAGGAGTTAATGCAGCATGTGGTTCTGGATGTGATTTTAAACTAGAAAAATACATCCATGGAACAAGTGGCAGGATTTAATAATATCTGTAGATTAGATACTCATACTGCACCAATATTAATTTCCTGATTTTGATCATGTACTCTGTTTTATGTTAAAATTTAAGAAATCTGGATAAAGAATACACAGAGATTTCTTGTGCTAGTTTTGCAACATTTTTGTAAGTTTGAAGGTTTTCAAAAATACAAATATTATAAAATAGAAAGAAAAGAAAAAAAGTAAGAAATATATTTCTAGACTCCTAAAAGATTTTGGGGACAAAGAAACAAAAAGACATTTACTTCTGTTTCTGAAATCTAAAGAATATAAGCACATGCTAGGCATTATAAACATTTCACAATTGTAATTGATGTCTTTGAACAAAGTACTTAACCTCCTTGGACTTTAATAGTTTATGAAATAATATCATTGATGAAGATGATGAATTATCACATTATCCTATTTAATTAATATTCAATAAAAGTATTTGTATCATTACCTTAGTAAGTAGAACAGGTTTCAATGGAGGGGAAAATGTGTCTAGAAAAATAGGCACTATTGGTCTTCCCTACAACATTAAAGCACTCATACTCCTTTGGAGATAATGTATGACAATTTAAATCTTAGATGTAACTTCTTTTCTAGACCAGAGTCTGTATGTAAGTTCTTCCTATCTGCTGTCAAAATCTCAGCACGTAGTTTCTGGCACAAACTAGCTAATTTTTAAATGCCTACTGATTAAAGGGGGCTAGTGAACGAAATAACCCAATCGCACCTTTCTGCAAGGCCATACAAAAATCATTCCTTGTCCTAATTCCCAAATGTTATGAAATGTCAAAACCTGTGTTATTTTACTGTTCTTTCACCACTCTTTGCATTTGGCTATTGTTGTTTCAGGCAGCTTTTTAGCTATCTTTGTGGTGCTTCACAAATTTTATAAAAACACTGATTGGGAAACACAATGTTAACGCCAGAAAAGATGTGTAAACAGAGGCTGGATAGATCTAACCCTTAGTAGGCCTATAGAGTTGTAGTCATCTCTGGGTACTAGAGGAAAAAAGCATGCACGAGGTATGAGGCAGGCTCGAGAGAAGAAGTCTTGATTCCTGGTGACCAAGCAGACAGGCACAATGCAACTCAAGAAGGTGAGCCAGTGACTCACGGAGATCCTGTTGAGTCTGCAAGCAATAATCAGACAAAAGTTAAAAATACAGTAGGGCTTCAGGTTCAGTAACAGAACTCCAGTTCTATTAGGTTCAGAAAAAGTAGGGAAGACAGTCAGCCTGAGAGAAGACTGAGGATGCTTGGATATTCTCTTAGAATGAAACTCAAACAATGAGAAACAAGGCATAGATGCTGTGAGTAAACCCGGGGTATAGCATTGGCCTTCCTCAGGTCTAGATAGAACTTCAGGTACTAGAATAGGGGTTTGGGGCCCAAGACATATTCCTTTTATGGTTGGGATATGAGATGTGGCTAAAAGCTCCTGTGTTGATGGAGTAATGTTCAGAGGTGAATTGATTGGATTATAACCTAGCCAGTCTGTCCTGGTTTGAATGGACTGAGTGATAACTTCAGTCAGGTGGAGCATAGAGGGGATATGCCACTGTGGGCTTGCCCTGGAAAGGTTCGTGTTCTCTGTGACGCCTTCCACTTCCTCTCTCTCTCTCTCTGCTCTCCATAAGGTGAGCAGAATTCCTCCACTGTAGTCTTCTTCCATGATATTCTGCTTTACTTTGGGCCCAGAGCAATGAAGTTGAACCACCATGGAATAAATCTTTGAAATGGTGAATCAAAGTAAAATTTTTCTCCTCTAAGTTGTTCTTGTCAAGTCTTTTGGTCACAGGGATGAAAAGCTGACTAATATAATTTCGAAAAGAAGAGTTACTAAACAGTACAGATAATCTTCTCCATTGGGCAGTATTAGAAAAAAGGGACCTTTTCTTGGTGTGGTAGTACACACCTGTAATCCCAGCAATTGTGGAGTCTGAGGCAGGAGGATCACAGTTTTAAGGCCAGCCTCAATAGCTTAGCAAGACCCTCAGTAACTTAGTGAGACCTTGTCCCAAAATAAAAAGCAAAAGGAATGGGGATGTCTCTCAGTAAGAAAGCACCCTTAAGTTCAATCCCCGATAAGTAGTTAAGGAAGGAAGGACAGACAGAAGGAAGGACAGACATCCCTCTAAGAAGGGATGCAAATAAGGCAGATTTTCAAATATCAAATTGAAATTTTACCTCCATCCTCCTTATTTGATGTACAGTAACTAAAAAAGTAAAATCATAACATCATGATATTTCCTCTTCGATCCTCATTCCTAGGACTTAGGAGAGTGAAATAAACTTTGAAATGATTGATGAGTGTTTGAAAAACAACCACTTATTTTCTCAATTATCTCAGTGCTTTCATTCTCCCCCAAACACATTTTTAGCAGTGCAGTAATGCACAAGTTCTATTTAAAACGTGCATCCGCAAAACTCACACTGAAACACACTGAATTTGCCACCCCAGCCCCTGAAATTGAGAAGACACAGATGCTGCGCCCAGGATATCCCAGCTGCTTTTGACATGAAAAGGATGTTCCAGGGACTCAGAAGGAGGCAAAATCTGTAAACTTCCTGTCTTTTGTCCTAATGCACCCCTTCTTTCTTTTAAAAGATTTTCTCCTCCCAGACTTCTGGGAGACAGAGCCTTTGAAACACTTAAGCTTCTTCTACCTTTCTTTAAAGCAGGCTTTGAATAGAATCTATTTTCCTACTAATTTGATCCTGAATATTTCTGGAGTAGCAAGCATTATAGCCCAGTTTTTTTTTTCTTCCTGGTGGCATTGGAGCCATGCAGTAACAGCACATATGTATATACGTGTACACACATGCACAAACACAGAGACATAGTTATACATTCTATAGCTTGGTACCTGCCAGACAAAATAGGTAGATGACATGTTCATGAGGAAAATGTCCCTGGAGAATTCTCACAGATAAAGGAAGGATAGTGTTTAGTAAAGAATTTAACCTTAGATTCTGGAAAGTAATCTTTTTGAATAACATGCTTCAAGATCTTGTGTCACACTGGATAGTCTAACAACGTAATTTGGGATAGGGGCTGACCACACTTTTAGAGTGGCAGAGAGCTTGGCCTTGAATAGCAACAGTGTTACTTAGAATGGGAGTTTTGGATCATGTCGGATCAGTAACTGTGTTTGCAAACTTTTCATTGCTAGGACCCAAAGACCTGACAAGAACAACTTAGAGTAGGAAAAGCTTATTTTGGCTCATGGTTTTAGAGGTTCAGTCCATAATTGACTGATGGTTGACTGACTCCATGGCTCTGGGTCCAAGGTAAAGCAAAACATCATGGTAGAAGAGTGTGGCAGAGAAAAGCTGCTCAGTTCATGATAGCCAGGAAGAAGACAGAGCTCCACATGCCAGTGGCGAAATACAAACACTCAGGCACACACTCAGTGACCAGCTTCCTCCAGTCCCACCCCACTTGCATACTGTCATCATCCAGTATAGTAACCTTTTCCAATGAATAATCTACAAAATGGATTCATCCACTAATTAGGTTACAGCTCTTATAATCTAATAATATCATCTCTGAATATTTCTGCATAGTATCATACATGAGCTTTCGAGGGACACTTCATATTCAAACTATAGCAGTAAGCCTGAAGACTGAGGTCAAATATGGGCAATCAATCAATTGATTATATCTATGTATTGGAGCCCCAACAAAACTCTAAATAATAAATTTTCTTGAGCTTCCTTTGTTAGCAATTCTCCATTTATAACTGTACGTAGCAAGACTGGGAGAATAACACATCCACATTTTGCAGACAAAGGATAAATGAAAGACATATTTGATATTTTCCCAAACTCTGTCCTACATGCTTCTTTTCTTTTCTGAATTTACTATGTATCTTTCTAATGTAATAAACCATTACCATGAGTATAAGAGCTCTTATTGATCTCTGTGGTTCCTTTTAGCAATTTGTGAAAACTGAGTGTGGTTTTGGAACACCCCTCCTTCAAAAAAAAGAAAAAAAAAACTGTCAAGTGGGCATTGCAGTAGGTGGTCATGTATGAACTGTCATCCCTCTGACTCCCTGACTGGCCTAAGCTCTCTTGGACAGTATATCCATCTACTAAATTTATCATAACAGAATAGCCAGCTTGGGTGGATAACACAACATAACTTTATTTACAGGAGGGTTGAACTACATTACCAATGTGCTTTCAGGATTTATTTCTAGTGAGGTCGTTCTCCTGGCTTGCAGACAGCTTTCTATATCTGTGTCCTCACATGGTCCTTTCTCTGTATGCATGTATTCTTGGTATTCCTTTTCTTATAGGGACAACATTCCTAATACATTTGGGCCTTACTGTTATAATATCATTTAACCTTAATTACATCCTTAAAGATCCTTCTTCAAATACATTTTCAGGGAAGAGGGGCTGCAGGGGGGATTCGATATATGGATTTGGGGAGGGATACAATTCAATCTATAAAAATGGAAATGTAGTTTATTAATCTGTATAACTTCTTATTTAATAACCTAGCATGTTCCCACCTATGCCAACATGCACTATCAAGCAATATTAAGAATGACAGCAGATATTTTGTTGTGATCCAAAATTTAATCACACATCTTTCCTGGCTTTCTAAAAATTGAACAAGATAGTATACAAACCCCATACGAACTGGCTAAAGAGTAAGTGTCCAGGATTTAGTTTGAGTTGGTAACTTTATAGATGTATAAAACTAGACATCTGAACTAAAGAACCTACAGGGTTTGGCAGGATCAAGTAACTCTATATGTTTTTCACTATCAGAATAAAAGCATTTTACTTTTATTTGACTCTGTACAAGAACTGCCATCTCCAAAATGCAAACGAACATTTCTGGAGACATTGCTAGCATTATGTGTCCCTTTTCTCCTTATCCAACAATAGTCTCCAGGCGGAGGGATCTTTAAACCTAAATAGTTCAGATCAAATAGATTTGATCCCACCAGTCAATCTTAAGGCAGGGTCTTGTGATACAAATAAACTGGAAATCACCGTTTCCAAATTCAAATATTTTATCTCGCATTATCTTCAAAACTTTTCTAGTATAGGTATTTCTTTGTCTAACTCAAGTTCATGTTTTAAGCCTCTGACTAGAAGCCACTACCGCTAGGAAGGCTTAATTCTGTTCATGTTTAGCTGATATATTCCTTTCTGTGATACCACAATTCTGTATTCCTGCACTATCATATTATTTATTCCCTGACATTGTAATTTTCACCATTAAACTCTTCTCTTTCTCTCTCCTACTAAACTGAATGACAACTAATGGCAGAGAAACGTGTCTGCTTTAGTCATCACTGAATCTTGAGCATCTAGCTTCTAGCATATTTATTTTTATATGTAATAAATGTTCACTATTTGTTAAACATTCAATAAATAAGTTTCTCTAAATGTCAATTTTGGTTTAGTCTATTCTAATAAGGTACATTAAGTGCCTCCTAATTACCTGGTATTTCCATTATAAATTGTGATTGATGTTTCTCTTTTTACTTTAAGCCAGGAATAAACCAAACTGTCAGAAAATATTCTCTACTGAGTATGGCTGTTTTATTATATGTACTAACCTTGAATCAGCACTTTAAGTGTTGTCTAGGTATAGATGCTCTGGTCTAGACGTCAGATTGAAACAGACTAAAATTGCTGTGCCTAAACCTGGAATTAGGAAAATACAGTTGCTGACCTCAGGAAGTTCAGACTCCTTTTAAGATGGTGAGGAGGCTCAAGGGCCTAAAAGGAAGTGGAAACCTGTGAAATTTCCATATTTCATCATTTTTTTTGGTACCAGGGATTGAATTCAGGAGCACTCAACCACTGAGCCACATCCCCAACCCTATTTTGTATTTTATTTAGAGATAGGGTCTCACTGAGTTGCTCAGCACCTCACTGTTACTGAGGCTAGCTTTGAACTCAGGATCCTCCTGCTTCAGCCTCTCGAATTGCTGGGATTACAGGTGTGTGCCATTGCACCCGGCTCCATATTTCATCTTAATGCACTCTTTCCCTCTTTTAATAGCTCTCCCCATCCCAGAGCTTCTGAGAAACAGAACCTTTGAAGTATTTAAGTTTTTGCTATATTCCTTCTAAGCTGATTTTGAATAAAGTCTATTCTATTATTTCTACAGCTAGTGTTGTAACCCAGTCTCTTTTTTAGCAGGCATATTTAAGTTGTGCAGTAATAAGATGCCCTGGATTTATATAACAGATCTATCAACCAATTCTGTGATTCGATGACTATAAGATTGTTCATTTTTATTCAGTGAGCATCAAGCTAAGTATTAGCAATCTCACCAGCAATCCTGAAATCAGATAATCTTGATCACTTAATGCAACAGAACACAATGGCTTTTCTTCTAGGTAAATGCAAAGACAATGAGCTCAACCAGAGAAAAGGAGCAAGGAAGGGGAGCACTGAAATTATTTTCAAAGCAGGCTCTCTTTAAACTAAGAAAGGGAGGATTTTATATGGGAACTTATACACATTCATTTAGGAAAGTACACATGGGGTAGGGGACACATTCCTGAGCATGCCCAGTTTAAGGTCATAAGACACATGTTCACAAAAGAAAAATAGGCAACACTTTCCTGAGCAGGCTCAGTTCAGAGTCCTAAGCCACTTGTTCAAAAAGAAGAGGATGGACACTCACACTTTTGGACACAGAACTTATTGTTATATTAAGCCAAATTTACTCTAGGTCACTTAATAGAATGAGTTTGATAGAATACGTGACTGGTTCCTCCTAAGTTTTCCCAGGGTCTTAGCTGAAAGAAAAAGAAATAACAACTATGAAGCCACATTAACAGTTTTTTAAAGAAGCAGCAGCTTTCTTCCTCTCCCCACACCTACATATAGCAGTTTACCCTTAAAGGTACCTGCTTCACTTAGCAGCTAACAAGAAATCTAGCAAGTTTACTTATTTGGCTAAGTGCAAAGTGGGCCACGTTATATCCATCACTAGTGTCATTTAGACCAAATTTCGGATAGTAAATATTTCTTCATTTCCCCTTTTCCCACAAAGAACATTATTATGAATTCTTTCTCTTTTTCTCTCACTTTGCCTTCTCTCTTCCTTCTGCCTGTCCTGACTGTCAGCATCTTTATTATTAACTGGGGCTTGTCCAATTAAAGGGCACAAGGACCTTCAAATTTCATGGATGCTCAACAGCGATCAGGTTGGCAGACCCAAGAGGAACTGCAGTCCCTGAGACACAGGCTGCAGGAGGTGACAGGAAAAGAAGAGCAAAAAAAGAGATTGTGAAAGAAATTGATAGGCTCACACTGGCCCCACATGTCCACCAGCATCTTTTTCTGTTGGAGAATCACTTCTGTGATGGTAGCCATCATCACTACAGTATTTATCCCTGTCTCCAGTGTCCCTTACTTCACTAGAAGCAGGAGTCTCTTTGACTCTGGTATTTTAAGCTCCCTGAATTCTCTATACAGAGCTGATTTCCAGTCTTTTCCCTTGTTCCCTCACTAGGAGCTGGGGCTACATTGTCTTTCACTTACTGACCAGGAGCCAGAAAGACTGTGGAGGGAATTTTAGCATTCCTGGGGTTTGGGGTAGGTGGTCTAAATAATTTTAAAAGCTTATTCTAAAAAAATTTTCAAAAATTCTGTGGATAAATGAACATTTCATCTCAGGTTGAAAACTGGCTATTGGCTTTATAAATATGCATTTATTCAACAAATATTTATTGAACACATTGTGTCAAGCATTACTTTATGCTTTGGGTTTTATTGATCGCAGCTACCTCTCATGTTAATTTTAGATAGATCCTGCCTGGTGATTTTTTTCAGCCCCATACTCCCTGTAGCAGCATAGTCTCTGAGCCTTTACATTCTATTGTCATCTATCTCCATGTTTCTTAAAATGTGGAGCAGAGTCTTCTGGCTCAGAAAATCTACTGGAATGTAGTAGTTAAGAACATGGCCTCTGGAGCTGGATCTTACCTTGAACACCTACCATATATGATATATCAAGCAAAGCATTTAAGCATTCAGAGCAACACCTGGTAAAATAAGTTCTGAATAAATATTAGCTATCAGAATCGTTCAAAGATTTCATGAAAATGCACATACAGAAATGTTTAAACTATGGGCTGAATGGCTACAAGATGATTTGTATTTACTAAGTGTATAGAATCATAGATTTTATACCCTCCCATTCAGTTTTCTCATTTTCCTTTTCCTCCTATCAAATGAATGGGTTTAAATCTTACATCACAATTTGAAAGATGTATAATGTAGTGTTGTTTAAATTTTCTAAGCCTCAATTTTTTTCACATGCAAAACAGGGAGCAATATTTTCAAAGCACACCCTCCCCCCAGTAATGATGAATGACACAAGAATTAAATAGCAGAGAAATCACCATAAAATGCAGGCTATTTTTTGCTAGTGTTCTGTAAGCATTGCCTTATAGTATTTACCTCTCTAAGCCACACTATAAAGTAGGTAGATATCATCATGCCCATTTTACCAAACAGGAACCTAAGGCTCAAAGCAGCTAAGCACACAATCTCACCTGGTAGGTGGCAGAGCCAGACTTTGAAAGCATGACTATGTTCAAAATCTGCATACTTTGCCAGTAGGTTAGTTTGCCTTCTAGCTTTCCTGGGGGTTTTGTAGTTAAGTTCACATGTAATTGAAAAAGAATAAGGAAGAGAGAACATTTTCTAAAATCAGGCAGCAAGGAGGGAATTCTCAATATTTATGTTTTTATCAGTGTAATTTATATTTATGACCCATGTTCCTACACTATTGCCAGATAGTTTTGGAAAGAACACCATATTAAATCCATAAAAAGAAAAGTTGCCAAAGTACTTTCTCTATATCCCATTGAATATCTTTGGTAACAAAGTGTTTCAGATAACCTTATAGGGATAATGAAGATTCAATGTACTTGTATTAATTAACTTACTTTTTAAATCCTATTTCTTAGATCCTACTTTGGTGCTATTTAATAATATGTGTACACTACCAATAAGTGGTAAATAGTAAAGGTCTCGGACATGATGACATTTAATTTTAAATGAGAATGCAGATAAAACTTAGGAAGGAACAAAGATATCAAAATGATGAAATTGGACTTTTCAGTGCTCATACCCCTAGGGGAATACCAATTCGACTAACTATTCACACTTGCAAATAGCTTCATAAGAACTAAGAAAACCAAGTAAGAGACTAGAGCTCCTGAGTGTGGGACATAAATAAAAGGCATGTTGGAGAAGGTATGTAGGACACTTTTACCTTATCTACATCACCTCTTCCCATTTCCTAGCAAGCAGAGCACAAAGAGTGATAATCTCCACTTGAAGGAAAAGGAAAAGGAAATAAGATTCAGTCTTTGCTTAGACCCCAGTATAGGGCCTGCTCCAGTGAAACCAAGCACTGAACTGATTAGGTAGTTAGGCCCTAGGTCCTTCCAGGAGGCTACATAAGATGGAGTCTCCAAGCCCACCCTGGTGCCATAACATTCCCTAAGGTACAAGCCTTCCTGGTGGACTTAGTCTCTGAACCCACTCCACCATCAAGCTGGCCCTGAGTTTCCCAGGTTCTGAATCAGATCTCATACCAGACCATTCCATACAGACTCAGGATTTAGGCACACCCCATAGAATTCTTCCTTAGGTCAGCCCCAGAAGTTCTGAGATCCAAATCACTCCACCACCAAATTGTAGGGACAATTCCAGGTTGCTGGCCTGTCCCAGAACACATTGGTCCCAGTCGCCCTAGTCATTAAGCTGATACCCTTAGATTGGTCCCTGAAGACATGTGTTCCAGGTCTGCATAGACCAGCCCCCATTACCCCAGGTTCCATTTCTACTCTCAGTTTTCAGACAAGCTCATGGCCAGGTCAGCGTATATAGCCACAGACTTTGGGTCCACCCTACCATTAGATTGTCTCTCCTGGCCTCAGGCACAAGGCTGCAACTTATTGACTATGGTCCCGACTTGCAGTGCAACCTCTGCAACTCTACCTTCCAGCTGACTCCAGATCCAGACTCCTCCCTATAGACTCCTGCACTAGGCTGATCCCCATAGATCCAAGAGTTAGAACTAGCCTGCTGGACCCAAGTTCTTGGCCAGTCTCCATGGCCTTATTCCAAGATCAGCCCTCTGAAATGTACCTATTCTTCAGGTCAAAACCTTCAAAACCAGCCTCCATATCTCTAAAATCCAAGCAAGTCTAGTGAGTCCAGAAACCAATACAGTACCCACAATTCCAGGCTCCAGACTGGCTCTTATAAACCCAAGCTTCATGCTTGGCCCAGCTCTTGGCCAGTCCCAGGCTCTAGGATGAACCTAGTAGTTTCAGGCTGCAGTGACCCAAAAGTCAGGCTGACTCCAGCAGACTCAAGGTTTATACTTACTCCATTAGACTCCAGTGCCAGATCAGCTAACATGGATTGAGGCTCCAGGACCACCTTGTGAACTCAGGCTCCTGCTAAGTACATGTGAACTCTATCCCCACGGACTCGGGCTCAAGGCCCATCTCAGTGGACCCAGCACCAGTCTAATCCCAGCACTTGACTGACCTTTGCCAACTCAGGCTCAAGGCTAGAATATCATCAGCTCAACCACTTTGAATCCAAACTTCAGGATGGCTCCTAGTAATCCAATCAATAAATTGACCCTGATAGATCCAGACTCTGGCATCAACCTCATAGTACCCAGCACCAGACTAGTTGTTTAAGGATTTTTATATATCATCCTTTAAAAAATTTTTTTTCCAGGTTGAAGAAATCCCTTTAGCATTTCTTTTAAGACAGGTCTTTGGATGGCGATGAACTTTCTAAGTTTTTGTTTGTCTGTGAAATGCTTTATCTCCTCTTATTTTCTTAAGGACAGCTTTGCCGGGTAAAGCATTCTTGGTTGGAATTTTTTTTCCCTTCAGCACTTTGATAATATTATCTTCCTCTCTCCTGGCCTTGAGGATGCTGCTGAAAAATCCACTACTAGACATTTTGGAGGTGATGACTAGTGTTTCCAAGGGCTCTAGCAGCAAATTTACCTATGGATCTTACCAGATATCCTGATGATAATCACTGGACAGGCTGATAGTTAAAAAGAGTTTTCAAGACAAAGCCAGACTGCAACATCTGGTATAAGTCCCTACCTCTTCAAATGCACAGGTATCAATGCTATAAGGACCAAGAAAAATCAGGAAAAGGCTAGGGTATAGCTCAGTGGTAAAGTACCCCCCTAGCATGTACCAAATCTGGGTTGTTCTGTAGCACTGCCTGAAAAAATATATAAACATAAAAAATTATTTATTTTTAAATAAATTTTAAAAAATAAAATGAAGAGTATCAACAATATAAAATAAAATACTTGAGCTACAGAAAGACAGAGAAACAAAGGGGTAGAAAGTGTATTTGAAGAAAAACATGCCAAAAAATTCTTCAAAGCCAAGGGCAAATATGAATACAATGGTTCAGGAAGGTCAAATGACTCCAATCAGATTCAATCCATAGAAGACTCTACCGAAAAGTATGATAATCAAACTGTCAAAATTCAAGAACAAAAGAGAACTCTGAAAGCAGTAAAAGGAAAAGAAGTCAGTCAGAGAAAAGAAGTCATCACTTCTAAAAAGGCTAGTAGTGGATTTCTTAGCAGCATCCTCAAGGCCAGGAGAGAGGAAGATAATATTATCAAAGTGCTGAAGGGAAAAAAATTTCCAACCAAAAATGCTTTACCCGGCAAAGCTGTCCTTCAGAAATTAAAAAAAGATAAAGCATTTCATAGACAAACAAAAGCTGAGAAAGTTCATCACCATCCGAAAGAACTCTCTTACAAGAAATGCAGAAAGGATTTCTTCAACCTGGAAAAAAAATTTTTAAAAACAAAGATGATAATTTAAAAATCCCTAACAGAACAAAATTTTACAGCCAAATTCAGTATAATATGAGTGTATGTAGATCACAAGTCTTTACAATGAAGGCTAAAGACAAAGCTATTAAAATAATAATAGCTATAATAATATTTGAAGGATAGAAAGTATAAAATATGTAAATTATGAGATTTTAAGTATGAAATGGGGAGAATGAAGTATAAATGGAGAGTTTTCCCTTTTCTTAATTTTTAATGAAGTCAAGATTAAACTGTTAGCATCCTAAAATACCATTGTATAATTACAATACGTACTTTGTAAACCTTAAAATTAAAACAAAGAAAACACGCACAGCAAATGCACAAAAGATACAAAGTAGGTTTCAAGAATTCTGCTAGAGAATATCACTTAAGCCGGGCGCGGTGGCGCAAGCCTGTAATCCCAGCACTTAGGGAGGCTGAGACAGGAGAATCGCAAGTTCAAAGCCAACCTCAGCAACGGCGAGGTGCTAAGCAACTCAGTGAGACCCTGTCTCTACATAAAACACAAAATAGGGCTGGGAATGTGGCTCAGTGGTCAAGTGCCCCTGAGTTCAATCTCCAGTACCAAAAAAAAAAAAGACAGAGAGAGAGAGAGAGAGAGAGAGAATATCATTTAATCAAAAAGGAAGACAGCAAGAGAAGAAAGGAACAAAAAATCTATGAAACAACCAGGAAACATGTTTAAAAATAAATGACAATAGTAAGTCTTTATCAATGATTACCTTGAGTGTAAAAAATAAGAATCAAAAGACAGAGTGGTTAAATGGATTAAAAATTTTAAAAAAATAAAAATAAAACTCAACTATATGCTATCTCTAAGAGACTTAGTTCACCTTTAAGGACTCTCACAGACTAAAAGTGAAAGGACAGAACAAGACATTCCATGCAAATGGAAATCAATACAGAGGATTACCTATAGCTATATCAGATATAATGGACTTGAAATAAAAATGTGTAATAATAGATAAAGAATATTATAAGGAAGTCAATTCATTAAGAGACTATAACAAATATAAACATACATGCACCAAACATCTGAGCACTTAAATATTATACAAATATTAGTAGATATGCAGGAAGAGAGCAGCTATAATACAAAAAAGTAAGAAGCTTCTAAACTCTACTTTTAGCAGTGGAAAGATCATCTAGACAGAAAAATCAATTAAAAGTGGAATTAAACTATACTTTAGACAAAAATGTACCTAATACACATATATAGAACATTATATCCAAAGAAGCATAGTTATTTTAAATAGTCCATGGAAGAGTTTCCACTACAGATGATATTTTAGGCCACAAAAATCCCATCAAGTACCTTTTCTGATCATAATGATATTGAATCAAATAACAAGAAATCTCCAATATTCACAAATAAGTGGAAATCAAACAACATGCTCCTAAACAAGCAATGGATCAAACAAGAAAATGAAAGGGACATTTATAAATATTTTGAAACTAATAAAAACAAATGCACAACAAAGTAACAGGATGGTTGGTGCAACCACTATGAAAAGCAGTATGGAGATTTCTTAGAAAACTTGGAACAGAACCACCATTTGACCTAGCTATCTCACTCCTCGATCTATGCCCAACAGACTTAAAATCAGCATACTATAGTCACACAGTCACATCTTTGTTCATAGTAGCTCAATTTACAATAGCTAAACTGTGGAACCCAACTAGATACCCTTCAATAGATGAATTGATAAAGAAACTGTGGTATATATACACAATGAAATATTACTCAGCATTAAAAGAGAATAAAATTATGGAATTTGCTGGTAAATGGATGGAGTTGGAGAATATCATGCTAAGCGAAGTAACCCCATCCCAAAAAACCAAGACCAAATGCTCTCTTTGATAAGTGGATGCTTATCCATAATGGGAGGTTGTTGAAGAAAGGATTGGACATAGGAGATGGGGAAAGGGTGGGGACATGGGGGGCAGGTAAGATGGTGGAATGAGATGGACTTCATTACCTGAGGTACATGTATGACTGCACATATGGTGTGACTCTACATTGTGTACTACCATAGAAATGAAAAACTGTGCTCCATTTGTGTACAATGAATCAAAATGCATTATGCTGTCATGTATAACTAATTAGACAAATTTAAAAAGGAGAAAAAAAACAAAAGAAAGAAAAAGTTACAGGGTGGAGCAGAAGCAATTCTAAAAGAGAAGTTTGTATTAATGAATACATACTTCAAGAAAGGAAAAGAGTTCAAATAAACAACCTAACATTATACCCAAAAAAAAATTAAAAAAAGAAAAAAAAGTAAATAAATGAAAGAAAAATCTATGTCTAAAATTATTAGAAGGGAAGACATAGTAGAGATCAGAGCAGTCATAAATGAGAGACTAGACAAACAATAGAAAATATCAATACAATTGAATTGCTTTTTTGAAAATTTAAGCAAATTTGACAAATTTTTGCCTAGACAAAGAAAATAGGGGGAACAATCAAAATAAGAACTTAATACAGAAAATGATAACAAATGTCAGAAATACAAAGGATCATAGGAGGCTACAATAAACAATTATGTGCCCATAAATTTGATAACCTAGAAGAAATGATAAATTCTTAGACACCCACAACCTTCCAATACTTTACTAATCATAAAATAAAATAATCTCAACTGACCAAAAATGAGTAAAAGCATTGAATCAGAAGTAAAAATTCATCCACCAAGGAAAATCCCAGAATGAGAGGTCTTCACTGCTGTATACTATGGTTATAGTAGTATACACTATACACTTTCTTCCTCTAAGTTATTCTTGTCAAGTATTTTGGTGACAGTGACAAAAAGTTGATTAAAACATCTACTAAATATTTAAATAATTTATACAACCTTTTTTGACTCTTTAAAAGAATTAGAGAGATGATACTTCCAAACTCCCTTTATGAGGCCAGTATTAGAAGCAATATTGGTCAAAAGACACTAAATTTCAATTAGATAAGAGAAATAAGTCCAAAAGATCTGACAT
This sequence comes from Geosciurus inauris, assembly GCA_004024805.1. NCBI lineage: Eukaryota > Metazoa > Chordata > Mammalia > Rodentia > Sciuridae > Geosciurus > Geosciurus inauris. Next base: position 19,591 of record PVHX01017591.1, on the reverse strand, counting down.
ATGGCACAGTCACTATACTTATTAACAGTGTATGGAATTCTTGAAAATAACTAGGGTATATTTTAAATGTTATCTTCCAACAAATGAGATAATACATATAATTCTTAGTTTGGTTACTTGTAGCCATTTCATAATGTATGCTTCAAAACATCCTGCTATATATGATAACTGTACAATTATAATTTATTAATTAATAATAACTAATTTTGAACAGCTAATAAGGAAAAACTGCAGTCATAACTGATTTTTTTACAAGTCCCATGAAAGAAATACAGTATCATCTAATATCCTAGGACATCTTTAAAGAAATAGGAGAAAAGAAGCAAATAATAAAAACTTTATTATAGATTGTGTTCAGAGACATTGAGTTCAGTTGTAGCAGCAAAGGTCTGCATGGTAGCACTTAAAACACATAATGCTGTAGGTAATCTCAGTGTCTTCATGGACCCTCTCCCACTGACTCTACCATGTGCATCCATGCCCTTGGACTGCAGGTTAAGAGTATTTAATCTATAGGATGGATCATAGACAATATAATGTCTTTCAAAACCTATGTCAATGGTAGTAAGATTTTTTTTCCCTGATTTAGACAGGTTGGCTATATTATTGATATTCTTATCATTTTATTCCAAAAAATTACAAAAGTGTTCTACCAGAAATATTCATTATAGAAACAATATTAGAATAGTTGTTTTGAGGATATAACAAACTATTTTTTATTATTATTATTATTATTATTATTATTATTATTATTATTATAGCTTCTTTCTTATCCCAGGCTACATTTCATGGATCAGACTTGGACACCTGTGCCTCAAGATAGCCAATGCACAAAGTGGTTAGCGACACAAGAAATAGTCTGAATAGAACCTAAGCTGGACCAGTCAGATTCCTTCTCTAAGTCACTTAAATTAGCAAACACTTAGTGATGTTGGTGGCTGCAAAGATGGAAATGATCATGGAGGCCATGAGGTAGAGCAGGAAGTGGTTTAGACAGTTTTGAGAAAGATGCATGATGAGAATGAAGTGAAATGTTAGCTGATGCTATGAGAAAAAAAAACAGAGAGAGCAAAGGACATTGAGGTCAGTCTTTAATAACAAAGAAGGAAAAGAGAGAGAGAGAGACCTATAAAACACCTGAATTACATTAATTTGGAAACCTGGAGATATGTACCAGTGGGTATGCCAGAGTCTCTGGAACTTTGCATGAGTTCCAATCTTTGAAGGTATGAATGGGCACTTAGCTGGCATGTCATAAGCGAATTCAAGTTACAGCTGAAACTAAGCTAGATAAACGCGTAGGTGTTTTCTACTTATGAGAGTCTACAATTAAGACTCCAAATCAATCACACCCACAGCTCACTGTCTTTATTAATGTTGCATTGTTAATCCATTATCTGCGTCATCATGACTTTAGCATTCTAAGAAATCATTTCTTCAAAAGGTAAAAAATAAAATAAAATAAAATAAAACTGAAAATAACTATTATTTATTCCAGGATATTTGCAAAAAATGTATTCAGATAAATATTAAAAGATTAAACTCTGGCTGGGGCTGTAGCTCAGTGGTAAAGTGTTTGCTTTGCACATGTGAGGCACTGGGTTTAATCCTCAGCACCACATAAAAATCAATACATAAAAATATATTGTGTCTATTTACAACTAAAAAAATTTTTTAAAAAGGTTAAACTCTTCTAAAGCACCAAATGACAGCTTACTCCACAAGACTTCCCTAATCCTGAACAATTGTCAGTATTCTCATTCAGACCAAACGAAACTTCTACATTGAAAGACCCCCAAAACTTCATAAAAATCCTAATTTTCTCCTTCTAACCCAAATACTTTACTGAGAATCTGATGATATGTTTCCTTCACAGTAAGGATAAACTCAGATTTTTCTTATCAACAAGTTGTTTTTCTTCTGCCAATATCATATGGCAATGGATGTGAGAAAAACACAGTTAACTTCCAGCATCTGAAAGACTTATTATGCTTTTGTTTACTCATATACACATTGTAAGATTCTGTCAATGACCTGCATTAATTAGGATTTTTATCGCCCCTGCCCCCCACTCCTTCTGCCAGTCCTCTTGTGGTGGCTGCAAAGGTGGTTTCTTTCCATGGGGTATGTCTCTCATTCCTTCTCTTAAAATGGAGACACTTTCTCTCCCTTTTCATGTTCTATGATTTCTAAACTGTTCCAGGGTGAGCCTCTTCTTCATCTCTGTAAATCTATCTATATTTTATTTTTTCTCCAAAGTGCAAATATTTGAAATCTGTACTAGATCAAAGCTTTGTTAAAAATGTCTTTCAAATTATATTAGCATTAGGCTGAGATGCTCAGAAAAGATGATGTGATTTTTCCCTCCGTGTTTACACGCCTGTGTGTATGCTTGTATGTGTGTGCAGTGTCAAAAGAGGAAAACAAACAAACACGCAGAATGTCTACCAACATCAGCCCTTTCATCAAATAGTAACCAAATTAAAAAGAAAACCAAAGATAAATTCAAGTCCATATTTCAGAAGTGAAGGAGGACCTCTTTATTTCCAATGCAATAGAAATGCAAAGAGGAGGAAATCAATGCAAACCAGTATGTCTAGGATCAGCACATTTTAAAACAAAATGTACCTTTGTATCTAAAAATCGGAGAGCCATGAATATTTAACAGAGAGAGAAAAGAATGATTTTGTCAGCGTGTAAAGCAAGTCCCAGGGAAGCTTAAATTCTGCTGCCTTCTATTAGCTTCTCTGCTCAGTAAACAAAATGAGTCATTCAGGCGAAAGGAGTTGAAGGTGGTAAAGACCCCAGGGAGGCTGAGTGAGTGGGGACTTAAGGCTTGGGAAGGGACAGACTCAGGAATGGTAGAGGAGGGAAGGATAGCTAAGTTTAATGCCAGCCAGTAATCATGAACTCTCTGGCTGGGGATAGAGCAGCTGGAGATACTTCGTGAAGAGAATTTCTAAAATCCTGCCAGTTCCTGGAGCCAAAGAGACAGGGAGTGGCTATTGTAGTCAAGGGATCTAAGAGATTCATTTGGCTACTCCAGGATGCATGTCTTGTCCAGTTAATCTCTCCAAGGCTCTCTTTCCTCATCTCTTAAAGAGTAGTAATACTGGCTCTCTGCTTTAGAAGAATATCTTGGGGCTAAATGAGACACATTAGCCAAAATCCATGCTAAATATTAGATGGTTGTGTCTGTAGCCACACAAGGGAATATTTGAGCAGCTTACCAGCTTCATGAGGGGATGATTCTTAATGTGGCATAATTCAGGACTTTTATTACAGCCCAAACCCTGCCATTATGACTCAGATAGCGCTCCCAGGAGCTTGCCTGATACCCAGAAAACAGCTCCTGCAGGCTAATGATGTATTGATTCTTTGGCTATGAAGCCTGCACGAAAGGAAAATGCTGATCAGTGGGTTGGGCAGCTTAAGTGGGTGTGCAGGTGCATTAAACAATACTAATCAATAAGTTTGGCAGCTCCTTTGTCCTTTTCTTTTGTCCCCCATTATTTTGTGAAGCTTCAAACTGGAATTTGTTTCCTCTAAATTTTAACAGACGGCTTTTGCAAGAGGCAGCATAGTGTTGTGTGAACTGAACTTTGGGAATCAAAAACCTAGGTTCTCATCCTAACTGCAGCGAACATGACTCATGAATTTCAGCAAGCCACTTCAAATTCTAGTGTTTTCACAGTGTTGGTTTCTCAACTTGTAGAGAAAAAAAATTCTGCTCTCTTTTTTTTATATGATAGAGGGAAGAGGGAAGAGACTTTCATACTGAAGAACACACATCACTTCCTTGTTTATGATTTTTTTTTTCCAACCACTCTGGGCTTACAGCCTATATTTCAAGGCTAAGAGCCTTAAGCATAAGTTGTAAGCCTTCCTGGAGGCTGTCACAGTCTGAACCAACCATTAACTAATTAAGAGGGAGCAAATCAAGTTGTCAAAAACCTCTAAAACTAATAAGTCCTACTAAATCATAAGGTTTTTTAATTTAATTTCAGGAGGTACACAACAAACCCAACACTCCAAGGCTAGATGCTCATAGCACAAGTCACAATTCTATCAACTGAAGGCCCTTACAAGGATTTCTAATTAAACGTACTAGCCCTGAGGCTATCACTTCACTCAAAGCTTGCCCTTGGTGCCTTAATTTTGGAGGAAAACACAGATATTCAAAGGAATAAGAAGAAGTCATCCAGGCTGTTTCCTAGGATTCTCTTGAGCCCTAAGGCAATTTGTATAAAAAGGGACACATGACACCCATCAATTATCTACCTGAGCCGACTAATTCCTCTTTATGGCTTCTTGGAGATCAAACCAGAACAGCGGTGCTATCTCTACCAAGGTTGACTTTGCCTCAGCTGAAATATGGGAGCCATCCAGGAGTCCTGAAATAATAGATGTTCATGGATTCTCGTAGAAGAGATGGAGGCAACAAGGATTGGAGCAACTAATTGGGACTTTATCTCAAACAAGGCATACTTATCTTCATGCTAAGTAGAACTGTTCATTATCATAGAATATCTTTGTCCATTTTGTAATGTTATAACAAAATATCTGCACTCTATAAAGAAAGTAGGCTTATGTGGCTCATGGTTCTGGTGACTGAAAAATCCAAGTAGCATGGCAGCAGTATTTCCTAACATGGCTGAGAAGTAGAAAGGAAACCAGCTGTGTGCAGAAGGAGGCAAACATGTGGGATGGCCTAGCTTTATATCAACTTTCTCTTGCTAGAACTAATCTAGCCATTCTTGACCTAACCCATTCCCTGGAGCCAGGCATTACTCCCTTCTCAGATTGGTGCCCTCATGATTTAATTATTTCTTGCTAAGTCTCATCCTTTAAAGTTTCCACCACCTCAATACCATTACATAAGACACAAGTATTCTAGCACATGAATTTGGCGGGGACAGACAACACTCATATCATACCACAAAGTTTTTATTCTGGACTTACACTTGATTCTGAGCGCAGAGGATGCAGAATTGAAAAGTCAAGGCCTCCTGTTCTCAAGTACCTAAACAACTGAGTGGGCATAGAAAGATGCTAACAATCTCCATACGTTAATGCAAGTGAAAGTGTACCTGCCCTTCTCACTGTGTAAGGTCATGAAAGAAAACTTAACAAGAGAAGCAGTGTCTGAACAGAGGCTTGAAGAATGGGTAGGACTTATTCATACAAAAAGACACTTGGCACCTATCAGTTATCTACAAGCACAGGGAAGGCCGTGCCAGTCAAGGAGAACATCATATGCAGTGGCAAGATCTATAAAATAATAGTTTTGTTTGTTTTTAAAAATGGTCTTCATGTGAAGTACTGCTGAGATACTTGTTTTCCTAACAACACATATGCAAAATTGTATGCCACAGCTGAAGGGAGCTGTTATCAAATATTGATCTGGTGCATAGCTTTGTTGGATGGAAATAAAAAGAATTATAATTCTGAAAGTTGTAGGAAATTATATAAAGAAATGCCAAGTCATGAGTAGAAGGGATAGTGAGGCAAAATAGCTAGGAGATGGATGAGGGTGTTATTTCAATAGTGTAAGATAAAAGCTGAGACCCTGAAGCAGAATAACAATAGTTGAGATAAAAATCATGAAAGCGATATTGGGGTGGTAGAATTAGCACAGAAGTTATCAATTAATATGGCGACATGGGTAAGGAATATTGTATGATAATCTGTGTGTGTTTAAGCTGTGACTGAAATTCCCTCAAAGGGAATGTTCATAAGTAAAGAAAGTTCATGAATGTTACCTATGTTCATAAGTAAATTTGGTGACAATATGTTCTAACCCATTTGATAACACCACAAAATATCATGACAGTGAATTGTATTTTCAAGTTAGCAGGAATTGAATAGTGGTAAGCTTTTGTCTTAGCATTTTAAATCAGCATCCATTTAACTTTATTGTATATTCTAACAGAAGATATGTGGATATTTGGGGAAAAAAATAACGAAAGGCCACACATGACTCCCACCCCATTCCCTGTGATGGGACATGTTTACCCTGTGTGGCCTGATTCTCTTGTCAAATGAGTCAATTATGATAAGAACCTCAAGTTTGGAAAATTGAATTTCCAGAGTTCACAATGTAGCTCAAGAAGGGGTCAAAATGAATGCCAGGTGCAGTGACACACGCCTGTAATCCCAGCGGCTCTGGAGGATCACGAGTTCAAAGCTAGCCTCAGCAACTGAGCAAGGCCCTAAGCAACTCAGCGAGACCCTGCCTCTGGTTTCAATCCCTGGTACCAAAAAAAAAAAAAATGGTCAAAATGGACATAGGTTATTGGATATGCATTAAAGAACTGAGGTTGCTAAGCAAGTAATGAAAAGATACATAATTGTTCTTGTGCAGAGGACACAAAAAATATCTGAGAGTCAAAATGCATAATACATAAGGAGAGAAACTTATTAATTAATTATGTATAATTCTTTAATTGGATAAATATTATGGAATTTCAAACATTGTAAAAGGTGCAGTTGGTATTTGAGTGAATTTCTATATTCATAATGAGTATTATGAGATTTTAAAGTGCTATGGGAGTGGATATCAGATGCGTCTGGTCATGAATTAAGCTCAGGCAGGAAATGAAAACCAGCAGTTTATTTTAATATAAAGATTAAATTTTTACCTGTACTTCAGATATTGAGTTACGGTTGTGGTGAATTTAAGATAAACCAAACAAAGATCCTCTCCTCCAGGTGTCTGTAGACCCATCTTTGTAAAACATGCACATGAGTTACTTTAAGATTAATGAATCCACACTCTGTGCTTTGACAAAGGATGTGCCAAAAGACTTAAGCAGAACGACATGTTGATCCCAGTTGGGTGACCAACTGGGAAAGGCCCCAGTATTAAAAATTAATAATAATAATAACATAATTGATTTATTTTATTTAAAAGTACGTTTACACAATGGAGTTTTCCTCAGTTATAAAATAGATGAATTTAGCCATTTGCTGGTGAATGGATGGAACTGGAGAACATCATGCTAAGTGAAAAAAGTCAGACTCTGAAAGACAAGGGCAGAGTGCTTTCTGTCATTTGTGGAAGCTAGAGAAAAATAAAGGGGAAAAGGAGAGAGCGTATCACACACAAAAAAATGGAGTAACAGTAGAGGAGAAGACGGAGATTTAGGGAAAGGGATTAAAGGTGGATAAGGATGAAACTGAGGAATAAAATTGACCTATATGCATGTGTAAGTACATCACAATGAATTCCACTTTAATGAATAACTATAATGCACCAAATTAAAATAAATAGAAGCCCAGGGGAGCAGGGGAAGAGTACCAAGAAAAGGAAGGTGGGAGTGAAAGGGAAAGTACTAGAGACTGAGAATGAGCTCTGCATTATATGCATTTATGATTATGTCAAAGCAAGCACAACTACTCAGTATACCTATAATAACTAACAAAAAACAAAAAAAAGACTGGAAAGAATAAAGTTAACAGTTATATTTTTAATTAGCTTTATTGCTATTGGCTATGAGAAAACGAGACAACCAAGTATCCAAGTTTGTTCATTGAGACTCTTAAAGCATGTGACCTCAACCCTGAGCCTATGGCCAGGCCTTCAGCCATGTGCTCATCACCCAATGCCTGGCTAAACTACTCTCCTCTCTCCTCCTCCAAGCACCTCTTCTGTTTCTTATACACTGAGAAGACAACTGGATCTCTAGGACATAGGATTTCATGTTCCTTTAGTGGCTTAATAGGAATCTCTAAGGATTCCTTTAACTAAAGGAAGTGGAGTGACTGGTTCTAATAACTTCATCTCCTATCCTCTCACTCCTATTACAATGGAAAAATCTTCTAAAACTTCTTAATTTTTCTCTGAAGTGCTTTTTTAAAAACTATATAATTTTTCCCATATGCGGACCCCTCTGTCTAGAATTGTTTCTTCACTCTTTGTGGACTGAAAATTCCTATTTATCCTTGCAAGGTCCTGTTTGTCTCCTTCTTTATGATGTAACCTCTGAGGCTCAAGGTTTCCTAGATTCTTCTTTCTATTATAGTGCCTTTCACATTGTTTTAGAAGTATTTCTTTATAGATTCCCATCGACTATAAGTTCTTGGAAAGAGGATCCACATTTGTATTTTGCATAATATTTAAAAAGCCTTACAATTTTAGTTATCCAGGTTTTGATATTCTAACATTCCACATGTTATTTGTAAAATAATAATCTATACATTTTCAGCATCTCTAAGTGCCCTCTGTTATAATGAGTACTTGACAAAAGATTTCTGAAGGACTCACAAGAGGAAAATACAGTGTAGGTTAGAACTAGCTACAAACTCCGGTTCCATTACATATTCTCTGTGTAACTTCACACAACTTTCTTGACTTGTTCAAGGTTTAGGTTTATTATCTGTAAAATGAGGATAAAGCCACTTAGCTCATTGTGAGGATTAAGTGAAATAACGATTGTAAAGTGGCTGGCTCAATTCCTGTCATATAGTAGCTGTTAATAAATTATTTATATTAAAACCATTGCTATTAATCACTACTTTACACTGAGCAAGGATCAACCTCCATAAACTTTACTTTTGCCTGTCTTTTTAAATAAAAAATGAGAATAAAATTTATATGACATTAGTAATTATAAAATTAAATACTGCATATTATAGCACCTTAAAATGATAACAAGTCATGTTATTCTTAATAGCAATTATTATACTTCTCAGAACCTTAGGACACTGGGAGGGGATATGGATGTGCTTGTAAATTTTCAGTGATTGAAGTAGAAACTGTTTATAAGAGTTGGAAAGTGTTGTTATGGTTGATTCTGAGTCACCAAGGTTAAGAATTGCAGGTGAGATTAATACAGTCAAAAGGTTCCTCTTCATCATGGCCCACATTATAAATCAGTTATCACATCGTTCTCTGGTCCCAGTAGCTGTCTAATACAGGTGGAGTTATTAGCCACAGTCTGTATCAAGTACCCATTCGTACTGTCGTAATTAGTCTGGCCTGAATTGACAGGATGATTAAGGGATGCTTCTGTCAAGAAGGGATGTTTCTGCCATTCAAGATTTAAAGGCAACCAGTTCTTAATATCTTGCCTCCTTTATTTTGAAATCTTTAGTAATACTGAGTAGAGAGTAAAACACTTATTTTTCTTTATCAATAATTGTCTAGAACTCCTAAACATTTAGCAATAATGCTAATTATGAAAATATTAAATCATAAATACCTACTTAAAAGCTGTATCTCCCCAGAGACCCACAATAGTCGGTGAAATGAAAGATGCTTTTTCCATGATGGCTTTGTAATCACTGTGGTTACATCATTTCTCTCTATCCTTATTAAATATACAGCACATTCTATTTGGTTTCTCCCTTAACTAAATGTCTTACTGTACAGTTGGGCCTACTCCATCTGTGCAGTCAGCTGTGGATTTACTAGCCAAAACAACTTAAAAATGATAAGCCCCGATTTCTTTATTTGTGAAATGAAGGTAACAATGTTGCCCTGCCGCCTGCCCTGAAAATCTCACATTGTACAAATGATATATTGGGTGTGAACATAATTAGCAACATGAAAATCATTATTCAGCTATTACCTGTTAGTACTTCAGTTTTTACAAAACCCTCAGCTCTTACTGTGTTGTTCCTTTCACTCTGTCTAAAACATCCTATTTTATCCCACCAGCCGTGCTCAGCCCTGGGAGATGATGATTCTGAGATCCGCGTGTGAATCTCATCTCTCCTTGTGAGCTGGACACCATACATCAGGTTGGATAATCTAAAATGTATCATATTTAACATCCCCACATGTTGGATCATCATTTTCTCTCCATATGTGTGTGCTTTCTTCTTTCTCTACTTCAGTGAGTGGTACTCTCAAACTATATGTTTACCTTCACCATGAACCAAGTGTTCCCTATTTCTCCTTCACACTTACTTCGTCCATCAAGTCTGGTCAAAAATCTCTTCAATCAGACTACTCCTTCAGTCCCAGGTTACTGCATCAGCCTCCTAACTGGCTTATCTAACTCCCAGCACAGCCCTCTCCAGTACATTCCCACACTTTAAAGGAAGACTGCCTAAGGCCCATATCATGACAGCTGTTGTTCCCAGAGCAATCCCCAGACTCCAGCACAATTTGTAAGCCTCTTAGAGCAGTTCCTGTCAAATTTAATGTGGATGGACATCATTTAGGCAATTTGTTAAAATAACTTCAGATCCTATAGGAGTAGGGTCTTGGGTGCAGATTCCAGACTAATGTGAGTTGAATGAGACAGTCCTTGCTGAACAATTTAAAGAAGTACTCACTGTCAGAGCAGTACTAGTACCAATTCTACATTTGCATGAATTTGAGAGTGCATGCCTCCTTTGATGATGTACCTTAGGCCACTCACTTGCCAAGTTCCCAGGTGAGGCTGATGCCACCTGTTCTAGGACCACATGTAAAGAAGTGCAGAGAGAGTGGTCAATACTTTACCTATCTTCATCTCACCTCAAATTCTACCTTCAAGCCATAATAAATCATTTATATACTTTTCTTCTTTCCTTCTACAACACCATTTACACTTTCTTCTTTAGCTTTACTTATTTATTTATTTTTTTACTGATGATTGAACACAGGACACTTTACCCTGACCCATATCATGACCATCTTCCCAGATCCCTAACCTTAAGTTGCTTAGGGCCTCACTAAATTACTGAGGCTGGCCTTGAACTTGTGATCCTCCTGCCTTAGCCTCCCACTGAGATATATGTGTGCACTACCATGCCCCTCAGTATTTGTCTTTTATTTTTTTTGTACCATGGATTGAACCCAGGAGCACTTAACCATTGAGCCACATCCACAGCCCTCTTTATATTTTATTTAGGAACAGGGCCTTACTTACTCAGTTACTTAGGGCCTCCCTATATTGCTCAGGCTGGCTTTGAACCTGTGATCATCCTGCCTGGGACTCCCGAGCCACTGGGATTACAGGTGTGCACCACAACATCTAACAGTATTTTTCTTTTATCAGATGTGTTCTTTTCCATTCTGTAGGCTGTCTCTGTTGGTCATATTCCTGGGATTACAGGTTGATGCCCCTGTGCCTTGCAGCTCTTCTTTACCATTTATCCATTGACAATATAACATTCTGTTGTATTTACAGGTAAACATTTTGGGTTGAAAAAAGAGTCATTTATTATTTCAAGCCAAGCAACAGTACATTGTTTAGCACAGAATGGAAATTCAAAGTATATTTGATAAATATGAAAAAGTAATTGAATGTTAAATTTTGCATTTTTGTTCTCTAAAATCCTTTGATGATACATTTTTCTTCTCTTGTAATGTTCACTTACAGCACAGTGTTTATACTCAATAAATATGATTTCATATTAATGGAAAACAGACGATAGTTTGTCTTTATTGAAGTCATTCATAGAACAATTGTTAATCCTGCACCTGCTAGGTTCTATGAATTCAGTGGTAAACAACAAAAGTCCCTACTTTGAAAACATTACCAGTGAAGTCATTTTTAAGTTTTAAGCTATAGATAGATGATTGATAGATATAGAGATATTTTAATGTTCATTCATAAATATACGTATATGTACGTATACACTATTTATCTATCTATAGATATTTTGCTAGCTATGTGGTGAGTGGTAAATTGTTTTACCTTTCCAAATGTCTTACTCTTAATCTGCAAAGTGATCATAGCCCACCCTGACTCTCCAAGCCATTGTGTGAATTAAATGGCCTTGGCTCTCCTAAGACTATAGGCTTCACTGCTCTTGGATTTGAGAGTGTTGCAAAAGGCATTTCTACACTGCTCTTTTTAGTCTATGGCAGGCCCCCTCCCTATAATTAAGGTACTTTGCCAAATTAGCATGGATGAGAGCCTTTGGATTCAAGGCTCTGGAGGTAACTCTGAGAAGAAGGGAGCCATGTAGGAGGCTGAGAGGAGTGGGCACAAATACTTGAGCAGCACCAGGTCACAGGAAAGGCAGGCGCCCTCTCACAATCTAATGCATATGATCAGGGAAGTGATGCGAGGGCAACTGGGATCTGTTTTCAGTGTTAATTAACCTTTCTCACCCTTACATGGCAACAGACAGTAGCAGCTCTCTTACTCCCAAAAAGGGGACCTAATTAGAACAGATGGAGAAAATACAGATGAAAAGAAATAGAGCACTTATTCAGCTCCAGGGATGGGTAATGCCCAGAGGTTGGGCTTGGTAGTAGTGAGGAGTGGGATTTGTTGCTTATTATTTTTGCCCTTTAAACTAGGTGTTCCTCTCCAGTTCCTGAGTTAAGCCAGTTGTTAAGAAGAGGTAGAAGGAAAATGGAGAAACTATCTAGCATCAAAACTTGTCTTATCTATCTATGTCTTTCTAAAAGCTCACAGCTTTGGGAATATTGGAGATGCTTTAAATGAGGATATATACAATGTCTCTCAGGAAAACTAAAAAGTCCCCAAACCAGGGCTGGAGTTATTTAGCTCAGTAGTAGAGCACCTGCCTAGCACATAAGAGGCACCAGGTTCAATCCTCAGTACTAAATAAAAATAAATAAATAAAATAAAGGCATTGTGTCCATCTACAAATAAATTTTTTTTTCAAAAAGCCCTGAAACCAACAAGATCACCAAAAGGCCACAAAATTCTTGAAAGTCAGTGCAAGAAGAGCCTTAGAGTCATCAAGAATTATCAATTGACCTTGAATTTTAGAGAGATCGAAGACAAGCCTAAACTACTCAGCTGGTCAATGAAAGATCTAGAACTAAAATCCAAACTTGTGCTTAGTTATTATATCATAGTGATTCCATCAGACATCAGCACTATGTTCCAATTGTTCAATTAAGAAAGAAGAAATGAGCTGGGCATGGTGCTGCATGCCTGTCATCCCTGCAGCTTGGGAGGCTAAAGCAGGAGGATTCCAAGTTCAAAGCCAGTCTCAGAAATGTAGTGAAATCTCAAGCAACTTGTCAAGACACTGTCTCAAAAATAAAATTAAAAAGGGCTAGGGTGTGGCTCAGTGGTTAAGTCCCTCTGAGTTTAATCCCTCACACACATACACACACACACACACAAAAGGAGGAGGAGGAGGAGAAGAAAGCAGAAAAGAAGGAGGAGAAGGAGAAGAAGAAAAGAAATGGTGGGAACCTGCATCAAGTACAAACACGGGTAAGAAATGAGAGTAGGTAATTTAACCCCAACTCCCCAACCACATCAACTACATATTGAAGAACTTGGATCACGATCAATCTGTACATAGGCCAGGCTAGGGGTAATGTTGGGCAGCCAGCACACTCTGGACAATGGCTCCTGCAGAGAGATGGTTTAGACCACAGTCCTGACAACAGATAAGAACCTAAGTGAGTTTGGGGTTTTTTATTTGTTTGTTTGTTCTGTGTTTTTTTAGGGAGAGCTTTCCCTGATAAGCCTGACAACTATCCTTACTATTATCTTCAAAGTTATAAAATGTCCAGAAAGCTTCTACTTTTATGGATAGTTTCTCCTAAAAAGAAAATGACCTTACCTGCTTTGCCATGCTTAGTCCTAATATACTAGGTTTCTATGTAAGAGACTCTGTGAGTCAGTGGTTCCCTGATGGATGTGTATGGTGCTGTTTTCTGAGAAACCCCTTCAACTGAACAGTGTCCCTGCTCCACAGAACGGGAGAAGAGGATGTGTGTGTCTATGTTCCAGTCCACTGGCCAGATGTCATGGGTAGTCAAAAGGGAGCATTTAACTCAAGTCAGGCCAATCTGAAGTTTTTCTAGGATTGTTGTTAACTCTAAGATTAAGTCTTTCTTCTAAGACAGAAACTGTAAGATGATGTCTGGATAATTATGGCCATGTTTTCTGTCAAGTGGAGAAAATTTCCCTACAATGCAGAAAAGAAAAAAAAAACAGGGGTGAGAGGTCATCCCACATTCCTGATGGAACTTGTCCCATTGGTCCCGTTGTATCTGGGGCATCCTTTCTTTCCAACAGTTTTGTTGTTTCAAATGCTTAGATTCTGAACAGCATTGACATTCTGTAGGCTAGTTGATAAGTTTCCTGTCTCCGCCATCTGAAAGAAACCTGCTTAAGATAGAAATGAGAATTTGTAAAAATAATTTAAATAGTTCCATTTGCATACCAATTTATTTAAAATCATATATAATTATATATGTGTCATTCGCACATGTCTCCGAGAAGCTGACATCATTATCCCATTTTACAAAGGTAGAAGAAAGCTGAGAGGAATTATCTTTTCAAGGTTGCATGGCCAAGGAACATCAATTCTTTGGTGCATGCTGAAGCCTGTCTTTGTATTTCCAGAACAGCATCAAGTTTCAACTCAGGGAGCTCAAAGTTCACTGGAAGTCCAGAAAAAAAATAAATGAAACACAGAAAAGACTCAAGTAAAGAAAACAAGTGCGCACATATCAATTGCAAAGAATCAAGGAAACAGTTTTATAAATGAAGCACTTAGACTGTATACTAAAACACAATAAAATATGTCTACTTATCAACATAAACAAAGTCAAAGTCAGTAAAAATACAAAATGTGACAAAAATTTAGTATCCATGGAAGAGTAAAATGGGAACAAAAACAGAAAAATTATTTAGGAACCACGTTAATAGGATTCTTAAAATTGCCAGATGGATTTAGGGTCTATTCCTTACCACTGGAAGCACAATGGAAGGTTTTGAGAAGGGAAGTCAGTTCTTCATACTGTGGAGGGTGGATCTGAAACAGAAAAGTGGATGCGATGCGCGTGGTAGAAAATACAGTAACAATCGTTATTCATCCAGACCTTTCATTTTATATATCAGAACAAATGGGCGTGGTTTGCCTCCAGACTAGGAGCTCCACTTGCATAGCCCTCTGTCGGTGTTTAAGTTATTCGTTCAAGTGATTGGCATATCCCTGATTCTTGAGCCATTCACCTTATTTACGACAGTCTGAGGCCACACTCTAATTCCACCTGTTACAGGCCTCCTGGTTCACCAAGTGATTTGCAGAGTGAGACTCAAGACTGCTCTGGGTCCACCCCTATGGTATTTGTGCTTCAGTGCCATTTTCTGCCAAATAGAATAAGTACCTCCCATTCCTTTGTAGTCTTTCCATGTGCTTTTCTCATTAGTTTCCTCTTAATTTTCTCTCAAGGTATAGATAAGAAATTTTCTATTCAAAAATAGGTTCACAAATGTGAAGTTTACATATTGAGATGATTATTATGCTTGCCTTCTTACATGTTACTAATTTAGAATAATTCTCTCTCTGTCTCTCTCTGTGTGTGCATTTAATAAAATTGGAGAAAATTTAGGTAAAATACCTTTTACCTAGATCCTAGATGTTAAAAGTAATGGGAAAATTTGAGAGATAAACATTTAATGAAAATTTTTGATTATCTAAAAGCTTTCCTTACTATTTGAATAGATATGGTCTCCTTGTTTTATGCTTTCATGGTGTCATATAAATTTTTAGATTTTCGTGACTATTTCTTTTACATGCACACTCACCCAATTACACAATAAATCTACTGAATTCAGCTGTTGTGATGCATTGCTTTTTTTTTTTTTTTTTGAGTTGAGGTCTGGCCATAGACTGTGGGACTCAAGTAATCCCCCTGTCTCAGCCTCTTCAGTAGCTGGTATTCAAAGCATACACCACCACACCCAGCTAGGCGCTATGTTTTATTGAATTAGACCTCTTTCTATAGGGGCTGCTTATGTCATATTGATTCTCTAATGTCCGCGGATTCCTGAGTGTGAGACCTAGTTGTCTTGTCTATGTCGGTCAGCACACCTCTGGTTATAGTAGTTTTATCTTGGGGTAAAATGCTGACTATATTGTAATAGTCAGTTTCTTTCTTCTGGAAAATTTTGATCTCTAGAGGAGAGACAGATGATTCATGCTGCAGGTAGTATAGTGAGAAAATGATACTCTTTTCTCCAGGGCCCCCAATTTCTCATGAATCTTAGTCATTCAACTGTTCAGAACTAGTGAGATCTTCCCAAATTCCCATTTTCAAAACAACCTATCTTGGCTTCTGATGCTACGATCAAAAGAATCACATCTACTTTTCTTTTTCATTGTCTTTTCCACTAAACAGAACTCAGATATTTAGCATAATGAATGTTCACAGTGTAAGTTAAATACATAATCTCAAAAGCATTGACACAAACTTTGGATTTTCATTTAGAGTTCAAACATTAGAATGGAAAGTCAAAAAAAACCTGAACGTCTTAATGACCCACAACTTGACTTAGAATTGATCACTTTCTGAGACCAAATCTGTCAGAATTTCCAATGAAGAGATTGAATCACATGATCTTCTAGGTTGTTCCCAGACTCTATCCCAGCTTCCTCTTGTTTTCATATTGTTCTGTGTTTAAAAAAAAAAAAAAAAAAAGCTAGCTTGAAATAAAGTTAAACATTTTTGAGTGACAAATTTTGTTGGGTGATCATTTATCTTAATGTTTACCTCCATATGTGCAGGTCTCTGTATACTACATGAGAGCTAATTATTGATAAGTTCTGTATGTGGTAGAGGCTGGGCTGGGATTGAATCCAGGTCTAATGGCTTCGAGTTCAGTGTATGTTTCATCACCCCAGGCTCTGTCTCAGCTCTGCTGCCACATGTGGAAACATCTGTCCCATCGTCACCCACACAGTCTATCCAGATTGCCTTCATTAGTCATTTAACACACACAAAATTCTTCCCAATGAAGCAGTCCTTACCAGTTAGGCTTAAATCATCATTACTGTTTTAGACAACACAAGGGATTGATTGAAAATCTTGGCAAGGAGAAGATGGCTCTTGGAGCAAAATTGGCTTGACATGGTCAAAAACGATTTTCTGTGAGTTGGACGGTACCCTGCTATTCCTCTAGCAAACTCCCTGCACAACAAATTGCAGTTTTTCATAACTCGGTGCATTGATGGTTTGATCCTGAATGACAGAAAGTAATGGTGCTGGAGTGAGAAAACATTGAATCTCCCCTGGATTTTGCTAGAGCTTCCCTCAGATGACTGCAAGTTACTCCATGTCTCTGGACTTTGGTTACTTACAGTTTTTATGCAACTGAACTTAGCTCAGTGGTTTTCCAGGTATGTTCTGGGGAGATTTGAGTTCCATAGCAGAGTCGCAGGAGCCACCTGCAATAGCAGGTGCTAGACTGAGAGAAGGTGCTGCATGAATGGATGTCAAGCATCCTCTTCTCCCACTTTAATCAAAGCAGCTCTATTTGGGATTTCAGAACACTGGATTTTGTCATGATATTTATTTAGGGGCAAAAATAACAGCATTTAAGCACCTCATTTCCTAAATTTCAAAGAATGGGACTTTCTCTTTTCCACTCCCTCTCTTCAAATGGTCTCCTAAATGGGAACATCAGATAAATTGCATATATGCTCACCATGTCATCTCCAGCAAGAGTTTTGAACAAAGCATGTTTTTCCTTCCAGAAAAACAAGTAGATTCATGCATCTTCAATAACTGAATTTTGCCACTCTGATTCCTATCTGTTTATGAGCTCAAAATTAACATCTGCAAACCTGAACCCAACTTCTCTCTCTGACAAACGAGCTCTCAAAAGACTAGCTCCAGGCTTTATAAGACAGTTGTAATTGTTCTCCCTTCCTAGTTACCTGGCATCAAAACCCTAAGATTATATTTAACCTCTCTCTCTTCTTAAAGTATGACATACACTTATTTGCCTAACCAGTCCAAAACTGTTTTGCCTTTTAAAATTTTGTACATATTCTCTTTTTAATTTTAATTTCTTTCATATAATCCTAATTGAGAAACACATCTTAATGGGTATTGAGGTTATGGCAATAAACTCCTAAACATCTGCCACAATGCACAGCCATGGTGAAGTTGTTTTCGAAATCTTTTACTCTTCCATGCAACCAAATTCTCAATGTTTAATTTTAAAAATTCTTTTTCAAAATTAAATTTTAAAAATATTCTTCATTTTTCCAAAATGGAGCTCCTGATACACACACAACACAACTATGGAAGCCCAGAACCCTTGGATTAAACATTAAGTCTCTCCATAACCTTTCCTACCCTATATATCTACATTTTTTATAGAAAGTCTTTTTTTTTTTAAATCCTGATAATTCACTTTAGAATACTGATTGGTTTGTTGTACCAGTTGTGAGAAATAGGAAGTCCTGTGGTTCATTTTCAGAATATATTACCTAGCCTTAAATGTAAAATTGAGAAGTAAGAAAGGCAGCAGGATGGGAAACAGAATAGAATGGAAAGTTACGCAAGAGCATCATAGGCCATGAATGTGGCAGATCCAAAGTCCACACACCGGAACAGCCTCTTGACAAATGAGGTGGTAGAAAAGATTGGCCTAATCAACAGGGATAGAAATCTCTCTGTTCAAAAATAATAACTTCAGAAATAAGAGCTTCATATGTATCAGAATGCATGCACCCCAAGAAAACTTTCCCACCACAGGAGAACAAAGGGAGATGGGAACATCTAAAGCTATATTTCTTTAAATAACCAAATAGGAGACAGCAAAATCTAGGCAATGTTTGGGAAGACTGTACACCCCATAGTACTCAGTTCATGAGGAACTGGGTGAGGAACCCTGCTTTCTGGGGGATAAAATCCTAGTTGTATCTAATCTCTGTGAGCTTGCTTGCCAAATTATTATTATTATTATGATTGTATTATTATTAGTAGTAGTAGTAGTATACCACACCCTTCTGCAGAGGAAAAGTTTGCTTTGCTAAGCTACTTCAGAGTACCTGTGTGATTTCTAGTGGACGCTTTCCAGCAGACTCTCATATTTCTAACAGATGCAGGGAGGACTAAATAACATGAATAAAGAATTCTATGAGAAACAAATTAAATTTCATGTAGAGTCAGAAGCCTTCAAGGTACGCCCTCTGGTGTAAGGGGGCACCTCCAAACTAGTCCATACCATGATGTTGCCGATCCTATCTAAATCACAGGTGGAAAAGTCAATACATTATACTTTTGGAAGCAGTTTCAGTATTTTCCCACATTTCTGTGACAGTGTCAAAATAACATGTATCTCTCAGGGTATCCTCCTTCATTGTTAAGTTTTAGCTATTGCTTTGTTTATATATTTATCACTTCTATATTGTGTCTTCTGAATGCACCATTTCTCTTCTACTTCAGATCCATATTTTTTTTTGGTGGGGGGTGAGGGTTGCCAAATTTTCTTATTTGAAAGAATGGAACAAATTAAAGAATGTAAGTGAATGTTTTGGTGCAACTTACAGTAAAGGTGAAGGTAACCCCGACATGCATGCACTGCCTTGGTGACCAAGGAAGTCACTTCTATGGCTATGGGGAATTCAGCCTAAGGCTTATCTCTCGCTCTGTCTCCCAGGGTGAGCTTGTCAAAGAGATACTCTGCTGTGCCAGATTCTGGGGCTCCCATCTTGTGCGAATTGGTTGCACGATCACCCAATTCTCTGATGGATTTCACCTGCTCATTCAGGTAATGAGTCTCAATGAAATCACACAAATGAGGGTCATTTTTTATTTTGTCAGGGGCCAGTTTGTGCAGATCTAGAAGTGACTGGTTCACACTTTTCCCCTAGTGTAAAGCACATTCCATTCCATTCAGCCCACTCTTCCAGTTCA